>JBBPBS010000713.1:1112532-1126279 GCA_037974835.1 Cicer judaicum
TTGAAAGATTGTTCAATTAAAAATCCTATTTTAAAAACAATTTTATCCAACAATTTTAAAAAGCATATTTTTTTTATTACATTCTCAAAAACAATTAATTAAAATTAGATTTTGAAATAGTTTTTAAAAATAAAAAAATTAAAACACAATGATACAAGTCCTTATTTTTTCATTCTCTCTTTTCTCCATTCTTTCTATTGTTCTATATTTTGTTATAGTTTTGATTAATTTCATAATATGGTATCAACATGAAATCTTATCATATAAGTGATCACAATTTTAATTTAGAGGTCCAATTCGAAGATTAATTTCTTTGGCATGTATAATTGTCATGCCTTTATATTTTTATTAACGATAAAACATATCCTTATATGATGATTTGTTGTATAGTTCCTAAAGAACTAAAAATTTAATAATCAAACATCCTTGAAAAATTGTTCAGATGATGAATTGTTCTTGATAGTTGTTTATGAAAATCATTTGTGATATACTTCTTGAAGAATTAATATTCAAGAATCCTTAATTAGTTAATATAAAACATAAAAAAATTAAAAATGGAAAGATTTTTTTACCATCAATCGATAGTAATTGTTGGATAAAAAAATATTTAACTTTAATTGTATTTATTTTAAAAATTATATAAATAATAATTTGTGAATGAATAACACGAAAAGTCTTTAAAATGTAATCTTAATTTTTTAATGCTCATGTCTCTCTCTATTATTAAGCTAATATCATTAACTAAAATTTTAAAGATAAAATTGATATAACATATTCAAATGGATAGATGTTATTTACACTGGTCAATTTTTGCAAGATTCCATTTGTCTATGCAAAATATGCTTCTAAAATCATCTCCAAATCCTTAACATTAGGCTTAGTATCATAAAACTTGTCTTTAACCGATCTTCGATAATCATTACAAAGGAATAAATTAAGAGCAAGAGTATTACAATTGTTGTTATTTAGAATGTTTGTTCATCAGATTTAAATGTAGTCTCTTGTTTTAAAAAACAGAGTTGTTATTTAGTAGACTAATGTTAATATATAGTTTACCCCTTTCATCTATATCTTCAGCTTCCGAGTTGTATTCTCCTAGTACTGACGTTGGGTTCGATATGCTAGCATTAAGCTTTTGAGTCAAGTACATTTCAGTCATGTCATTGTCATCATCCAATAAATGTTCTATTTGATTTGATATCTATAAAAATTCGAGAACACATGTCAACAAGATCCTTTAAGGGCAAAAGGGGAACCTATCACGTATGTTTAAATGCAAGTATTATTTACCTTTTGCACACGACCATAAAGTGTAACCAAATGATTCTTGATGTGTCTTACACGATCAACATTGAGACCTCTAATTTTAGAGGTTAATCCATCCAAAGCAGGGTAAGCCTCTTCTTCCAATCTTTGAGTCTAATATAAACACAATACAAATCATATATATAGCTCATAATAAGCATACAATAAATTAATCTTAAAGGTAATTTTATATATAAATGAACAAAATAAATAATAAAATTATTATATTACATACCTCAAATTCAAGAACAGAACAAGCAGATTCAATACAAACTTCAAGTGCTCTGAACTCAAAAGGTAACTTCTTAGAAGCACTTGTAACAGCTACGTTGCTAATCGGTATACCATGGTCGAAAATTTCCGGTGGTAGATTTGAATCTATACCACTGTGCAACAAAGGTGAGCCATCTTGTACTAGAGGTTTCTCTTCACAATCACCTTCCATCTCATTGATGGGCTGCACAACCAAGTTTAGCCTTTGTAAACTCTTGAAAAGTGAAATTGAGAATAAAAGTAGAAATGTTTAAACATATATAGTTGAATGTCAGTACGCATGACAGAGTAAGTTGTTTTAGTACTTGGTGAAACAAAACATTCTTCAACTTTCGTATTTTTTAAAGATATTTTACAAATATGTTTATAACATCGTTAAAAGTACATTCGCACAAATTTATAATCTTTTAAATTGAGATGAATTAAATATAATTTTTTTAAATGTTATACGTTTAAGACAAAAGTCCTCAAATTATTAACTTATAAATCTAAATTTGAGTTCATTTTTTGCACTGAAACTTTTTATTCTAATATAAATATATATACAAAAAATCATTTAAAAATATATATTAATGTTCTATCATGAATTAAAAATAACTGCATAATAATTTTATATGACTAAAAGTTATAATATTTTTTATAGTTATTAAAAATAAAATTTCAAAATTTTATAAATAATAAAAACTAATTTAACTAATGATAAAACAAATGCATAAGAAGGCATAAGGGAACCAGAATGAGGGAAACTTACATCCTTCTCCTTGTAACTATTGCGCGAATGACAAATCTGCCCTTATGGGAATATCATATATACACATTCTTGTGTTAGCATAAAGTTTCTCATAAGAAAAAAATACACATGCTCTGTTCTGCAACCTTCACAAATTTTCATTTTCTCACAGCATGGGCCACTTATCCATTACCATTACTTTAATCTCTTTCACTTTCCTAACTCATTACCACCAACTCGTTCACGCCGAGTCACCAACTCAGCCACCATACTCCTGTGACATCTCCAACCCACTTACAAAATCCTATGCCTTCTGCAATCTCAAACTTCCCATCATTGAAAGAGCCAAAGACATTGTTTCACGACTCACATTAGATGAGAAACTTGCTCAACTCGTTAACACCGCTCCCTCGATTCCACGACTCGGTATACCGAGTTATCAATGGTGGAGTGAAGCGTTGCACGGTGTTGCTAACGCTGGTAAAGGGATAAGATTGAATGGAACTATTAAAGCAGCAACTAGTTTTCCTCAAGTTATTCTCACTGCTGCTTCTTTTGATTCCAAACTCTGGTATCAAATCAGTAAGGTCAGTCACTCACTCTATTATCTCTTATTTTTTCTAAGCATGATGTTTTTCAATATGCGACTCATTTTTTAATGGAGAGAGTATAATTTTGTGTTATATGTGTGTGTGAAGGTGATTGGAACTGAAGCGAGAGGAGTATACAATGCTGGACAAGCAGAGGGGATGACATTTTGGGCACCAAACATAAACATATTTAGGGACCCAAGATGGGGAAGAGGTCAAGAGACAGCTGGAGAAGATCCTTTGGTAAATGCAAAGTATGGTGTTTCCTATGTGAGAGGGCTTCAAGGTGATTCCTTTAACGGTGGGAAATTAATTGGTGGACAGCGTCTTAAAGCATCTGCTTGTTGCAAACACTTTACTGCCTATGATTTGGATAATTGGAACGGTATCGATCGTTTTGATTTTGATGCTCATGTAAGTTTACTTTCTCTATAGCCGTTGAGTTGTCTTTTTAGATTTTTGGAGTATTGTGCAAAGCGTGTTTTGGTTTTCTGGCTTTTGAATTGAGTTGTTTTATGCCGTTGATGAAGGCTTGGAACTTGAATCATAGTGTTTGTCTTATGCCTGATTGTTTGGAACTTGAATCACACCGTTGTGTCATGTCAATAGGGAATAGGCACAACTGAGTTAGCTTTGTAAGATATCGATTTGACCTGATCAAAAAAATTAAAATCTAAATTTGATTGGTAGTATGTCATATATTTATTTTTAGGTAACCTTTTACAAAAATTTGATATGATTAGTAGACTAATTAAAATTTATTTTATATTAATATATTTAAATAAATAATTCAATCTATTTTTAAATAGACCATCAAACTATTAAATCAATAACATTAAACTTTATTTTAATATTTAATGTGATATTTAGAGAATATAATTTTTTACTATATTATATTCAATTTTAATTTATAATAATATATTCAAATATGAAGAAAAAAAATTAATGTAGACTAACAATATATCTAAAATATTAGTAAATTATAATAAAATAATATTAATAATAAAAATATATTATTTATATTGATATATATAGATAAGTCTAGAATGTCTAAAAGATTTTTTTTGTTGCATATAGCTTAGGGATTGGTAGGGTAATAAATTATATGTTGTGCGGTAAAATTAAGCAAATATGATTACAAATACAATTGATTTAATACACATTCCACCTCACACCTACATAATATATATTTTTTTATTATTATTATTATTATATGAAATTATTTATATATATATATATATAATTGTCATCAGAGATATAAATTTTGTCATGACTAATAATATTTAGAATACAGATCTAATTATGCAAATAAAATCACAACAAAAATTAATTAAATTCTTCTTAAATTTTTTGGTGGAATAAAATATTCCATAACTTATAATTTTCCTTTTTTCTTTTAATTTTCCTTTTTTTTTTTTAAAGATCATAAGAGAATCATTTCGTCTCCGTTACTTTATATTTGGAAAACACAGTACATGCAACATGATTATGCACAAGTTTTATTTATTATTTATTATTTATTTTCTGACAGAGACTGTGTATAAGGTTGGGCTTGGATACAAAGTTACTTAATATGATACTATTACTATGTTTATTGTTATGTTACGGATTTTATTCTTATATTCTTTAACATTTGGATTTTTGTCATTTATGAATCATCCCAACCCGTTCTAATTCAGGTAACTTTGCAAGATTTGGCGGATACTTACCAACCACCATTTCAGAGTTGTATACAGCAAGGTCGATCTAGTGGAATAATGTGTGCTTACAATCGTGTCAATGGTGTTCCAAATTGTGCAGATTTCCATCTGTTAACCAACACAGCAAGAGAAAAATGGAATTTCAATGGGTATATATATTAATTCCTCATTCTTTTTTAAGCAATGATTTCATTCGTAAAACATGGAAAATAGTCGCACTGAATCTAGCAATTAAAAATTATTTGAATTTCTAACACCAATTAATTAATGACGTCTTTTAAAAGTAGAAGTTTATGTCATTTTTGTCTTTACAACTGAGAGGTGGATGTCGGTTTATTAATCAATAAAAAAGTGAATATTAGTTCAGTCTTAAAGCATATGTATTTTTATCAATTCACCATCTATGAATTCATCATTTCGGCCGTAAAAACAAAGAGACCATAAGTTTTTACTTATAAAAGACAATATCTATTGTCGATAGATTTTTATATGATTTTTAAATAAAAATGGCAGCCCATCTATCAAAATGTTCCAATGTTGAAATCTTCAATTCAAATATTGTACTTTTGTCCCCTCTTTTTTAGGCTACTTTCTTTTTTCTTTGATAAAATTTTGAAGTTACGTTTTCAATCAGTATTGCTCACCCAAATGTGAATGTGACATGTTACTTTTTTTGACTTAATATGAACGCTTTTGTTTGGGGTGTAAAAATCAGGTATATTACGTCGGATTGTGAAGCAGTAGCTATCATACATGAGAGGCAACGTTATGCAAAAACAGCAGAGGATGCTATAGCTGATGTCCTTCAAGCTGGTATACTTGCATTGCACTCTCCCTTTATTTTTATGTCATAGTCACAGTAATTTTGTCAAGTTTCACACTTTCACTAGTTAAATGAGATATAGTCTGAAAATGTGTTTATATACAATACACTTCTTATTTTATAAGTCACTTTTGTATAATTGAGTTAGGTTTATTCTGAATTTTAAAATGATATACTAGTATATCCAAGATTTAGAGTTATCTGCAATTAGGTCTTTAAGGTAACACTTCAAATGTCTATCTAAATTCTATGAAAGGGTAATTAATTGTATAATAAGGTGAATGCTTATCTACCTCTTCGTTTTGCTTCTCCGCCCTCAAATACACTATAAAAAGTTAAAATTAGATAAAAAAACCGAAAAATTGGGAGGTTGGATGAGCATTAACATATAATAAATAATCCTATCAAAGTTGCCAATGAAAGATGCTTTTCTCACTTGTATTTTGGGCCCACATTTTAGTTAGTCCCCACATATATGGCGCATGCCATTCGAAGCCAAGAAGTATTCCTTTGGCAGTAAGCAAATTAAATATCAGTCCAAAAATTCACTGCTGGACCCCAGTTATGTGTCAAGGACTGAACTACTCGATTTTATGTCTATCATTGGGCCTGACTACGACATAAAAAACTGCTTTCATTTAGATAGAGTCATATTTCATAAATATTTTACTTATTATCACTTTACTTGTTTTAGTTTTGGTTATTTAAAGTTGTGAATGCATTAATCTTTTGTATTTTTTTTATGACTTTGTAATTAAGTAGACTCATATAAGTCTTGTAATGAGAAAGAGTTGGAATTGTGTAAGATATATAAAAATTCATTCAACACTAGGGTTTATGATTACATGTCTTAATTTTACCTAATTTGGACATTTAGTACCTCTAAGCTTTATAATAATTTTATTTGTCTTAGTTTTATAATCACTTTAGTTATCTTCATTTTGCAAGAGAACAACATGATCCTAGATTTAGTGCATGTTGGGATCATAAATTAAGCTGAATCACGATATACAACTGTAATTTTGACAAAAGCTATACTTTAAAGTTTTTCAATAAAATCATTGTACAAAGGTAATTCTAAACATGCACTTAGTACTATTGTAATTTTGATGAACCGTGACGATTTACTTGTTACGATATCAAAATTTTCAGGTATGGATGTTGAATGTGGTGACTACATAACTAAGCATGCAAAATCAGCAGTATTACAAAAAAAAGTACCTATATCACAAATCAACCGTGCCCTTCACAATCTGTTCTCCATTAGAATAAGACTAGGCTTATTTGATGGAAATCCAACCAAACTCAAATATGGAACAATTGGTCCAAATCAAGTATGTTCTAAACAGAACCTACAAATAGCCTTAGAAGCTGCAAGAAGTGGCATAGTCCTTTTAAAAAACACTGCCAAACTTCTCCCACTTCCAAAATCAAACCCTAGTATAGCATTGATAGGTCCTAATGCCAATGTTTCATCACAAGTTTTCTTAGGAAACTATTTTGGTCGTCCTTGTAATTTGGTCACTTTATCACAAGGCTTTGAGAATTATGCTAAGAACATAATTTATCACCCTGGATGTAGTGATGGAACAAAGTGTCTTTCAGCTGAAATAGACCAAGCAGTGGAAGTTGCAAAGAAAGTTGATTATGTTGTTTTGGTTATGGGGTTGGATCAAAGTCAAGAGAGGGAATCACATGATAGAGATCACTTAGAGTTGCCAGGGAGGCAACAGGAACTTATTAATAGTGTTGCAAAAGCTTCTAGAAGGCCTGTTGTTTTGGTGCTGTTGTGTGGTGGTCCTGTTGATATAAGTTCAGTTAAGTTTGATGACAAAATTGGAGGTATTTTGTGGGGTGGTTATCCTGGTGAACTTGGAGGATTGGCTCTGGCACAGATTATCTTTGGTGATTATAATCCAGGTGATTTTTCTTTTATGCTTTATTCATGAATAAATAACATACATAAGGATGTAAAATCTGTACACACTTTATTGATTAACCAATATCAACAACATATTGTTGTAATTGTAAGCTTTTTCTTAATGGCCAAATTTATGATTAGACACATTTCTCAAATAACCTATGTAGCATCGACACTTCTGATTGAAAGTGTATTTCGGTGTCTAAGACTACCAACTCATTAATTATATTCAATTAACTCATTTTCTCAAATTACTATTGATATCAATGTGTTAGTGTTAGTGTCATGTTTGATGTATATGTCAGTATTGTGTTTCATAGCTAATAACTTTTCTAGTACCTTTTCCTAAAAGCTTCTACTACTCAACTAATGGGATGCAATGCAGGGGGAAGATTACCAATGACTTGGTACCCAAAAGATTTCATCAAAACACCAATGACAGACATGAGAATGAGAGCTGATCCATCATCAGGCTATCCTGGTAGAACCTACCGTTTCTACAAAGGTCCAACGGTGTATGAATTTGGTTATGGCCTAAGCTACACAAAATATTCCTACAACTTCATTTCTGTCACAAACAACAACCTTCACATAAACCAATCATCCACTCATTCGATCATCGAAAACTCCGAAACAATCCGTTACAAACTCGTTTCCGAGTTAGGCGAAGAAACATGCCAAACCATGTCTTTTTCTGTCACATTGGAAGTTACAAATAATGGAAACATGGTAGGGAAGCATCCAGTGTTGCTGTTTATGAAACAAAAGAAATATAGAACTGGAAATCCAATTAAACAGTTGGTTGGTTTTGAAAGTGTGAAAGTAGGAGCTGGTGATAAAGGTGAAGTTGGATTTGAAGTAAGGGCTTGTGAGCATCTTAGTAGAGCTAATGAGAGTGGTGTTAAGGTGATTGAAGAAGGTTCTTATTTGTTGTTTGTTGGAGAGGAAGAGTACCCAATAAATATCACTGTTTGATGTATTGAGTTTTTAATCAAGTAAAGGCTAAAAGCTATCTAATTTAATTGCAATGTGAATTTGTTTGTGTAATGGAAAGCTTGATTTGATCATATGATGAAATCAACATGGCCATTTATTTCAAGTATTTTACATCCGCACATACATTTGCAAAATGTGATAATGGAGACAAAAAATAATCCTGGTTTAAGTAAGTTGAGAAGTTCGTAATCATAAATTTTTGTTGGAGTAAATTAGCATTACACTTGTTTAGCAAAACAGAAGTGGTATACTGCACAACACATCTTACAAAATCATCACAAATGAAAGAGAACATAGAGATTTAAAGTAAAGGCGCAAGATGCATTTTAGTTTACGAAAAACCGTAAAATTTAATTTAATTTGTTAAAAAATAAAAGTAAGTTTCAATTTATGACAGCAGTACTAGGAAATTACTCTCGGTGTCACTCTTTTTGATACATCTATTATAATCAATAGACTCACAAATATTAACCCCACGAGTTATTAAATACTGTGACGTTTTATTCAAATGTTGTAACGTACAAAAAATCTCATGTGATATATTTAAGGGACATTTTTTATTCAATTTGCAATTTATTTCAAAACACATTGTACTATTAGTATTTTAGAATATAATAGTATGTACTCATTAGTTATAAAATTAATATTAATTATTTGGTACTAAATTCCTCCATCGTTATTGGTAACGACTCTTCTTATAATTTTAATTCTCTAATTAATATATTGGATCATTTTAAAAGATTATCATAAAATATATACACACAGCAATTAATAGAAATTATTATATATCATATACTGTTTATGTTTATTTGAAAATTGAAAAACAATGACAAATATGTTTAGGTCTCTATAAAATTCTTTCTATTGAAATATATATGTGTTAGATGTATTGCAACAATTTTGTTCTATCTTGTATCTAATTTTTGCTTCTTTGTATGTTTATTTTACATCCTTTTAGGTAAAAAAAATTATGAGATTTTTTACAATTTTTTGTGATTATATATTTGAGTTTTAATTCTATATATATGTTTTGATATATTTGTAGTAACTTATTGTGTGTCGACATTTGGTTCAAATAGATTCATCTTTTTGATCAAACTGTGTTTGCCTTTTGCTACGAAGTATATTATGTATTATTTAATGTATTTGTCGGATATATGTTGAAATATATTTATAACACCAATACACATCTCAAATTTTAGTTATTTAGTGAATAAGTTATGTAGTATTATACGATGGGGACTATATTATCTTCCTCACTTCATCTTTAGACATATGGATTCAAAAAATATAACACACAACTATATGAATTTCCTCAAATGATGAATAGTAAATACTTCATGTATGTATATGAAATAGACTTATCCCACAATTTTGTTTCTACAATTCTTTAATTTCCTCTAATCGAACATTACATTGTATCATCATTCATAAAATTTAAGTGAAATCATTAGTAGACCACCATTCATAAAACTTCACAATTTATTTGATAAGGTTTGTTGTCATTACAACATATATAAAAAAGTTTTTACCTTAATACTTTCGTCGAAACGTCTAATTGAATGCAAGTCAAAATATGTGTCATCCTTGCAATGTTCAATTCTTTATTTCTCAATTCTCGAGTAGACACATAAAATCAATGAATCCAATATCACATAATGGTCCATTCTAGCATGGTAATGCATTTCCACGGTTTCACTCTTTCGATTGGCTCAAGACATAACTCTTGTTATGTAGGAGAGATGAATCTTATCTACATCACTCACACCCTTCCATATGGTTTATTGCAGACCTGATAACCATTTTTATGATTGTCTTGTGACAGACAACGTTTGATGACTTTAAAGCCTACAATTCTCTACATTGTACTAACTTCAAGTCGAATTCAAGTCAAAGGACTACTCGCTATGGTCACATGAGAATCGTTAATGACACTTACACAACAATTATGTAGCATTCTCATTGTGAGTCAATCTAGTATAAATATTACCCCTAATATTTATATCAATGTGATGACATGATATCTCATATCCATGACACGTGAGATGTAGTCATCTTGTCTACTTGCATAATAGTCTTGAAGTATTATTGTCATTCAAAATATCCAATAAAATCTCACAATCAAGTCACATTGATGTTTTATTGAAAGAACTATTTATTCTAAGGATTTTATTGTATTATACGATTAATAACAATCTTAACAATGTCTTGTACGTATATCCAAAATTAGATAAATGAATTAAATTCATGATATAAATAATAATCTATATAAAATAGATTGACAACGTGACTTACACCAACATAAAAGACTAATCAATTTTTTTTATTCAGGTTTTTAAAACCTAGTTGAAGAACCTCCACTACTTTGACAATATAGTTCCAAACACACAAAACACCTTGAACCCTAGTCACTTGATGAATTTGGTTGTGGCAAGAGATATTTATTAGTTAAGAGTTACACCTATAACTTGTCTGATTGGTGAATTAAGTCCCAAACATGTTTACTTAGAAGAGCAGTATTGGATGTTGTAGTCACATGCATCCCCAACCCCACCTTTAGAAAGACGTTGAGTTACAGTAGCCCAATTAATCCAATAACAATGGTTGTTGTCCCAAATAAACTGTTTGACAAAATCATCAATTTTATGAAAAATACCTTGAGGGAGTCAAATATTTTGCATAATGTAGATAGGGATAACAAATAAGATCGATTGGGCCAAAGTAATCCTATCAACCCTAATTAGGAGTTTGTTCTTCCACTCAACAAGTCTACCACTGATCCGATCCAAAATGAAAGAGAAGCCATAATTCTACATCCTGCCAAATAAAATAGGAAATTCCAAATACTAGTCCAAATTAATGTGATGATTGAACTAGACACTAGATTCAAACAAAACGATGAATTTGAAGTTTATTCATTGAGGTTACAATCTCAAGCTCAATAGCATTGAGTTGAAATTTATTGGTAATAATCTACACTTATAATTTCAACTATATTTTTTTATACTTTATAAAGACTTATTTATAAGCAAAAATACTTACCTTCACAAACAAAAAAATCCTTTCACAGTTATTTTTTTGGTACAATACTTTCACATTTATTAAAGGTTAATTGTACTTATTTATTTTTTTAAATTCATTGAAAAAGTAATACATTTAAAAATCTACCCGTAATTATAATGTTTATCTCGCCACAAGACAAATATATTAATTTAAATATATTTTTAAATATATTTTTAAATATATTTTTAAAAATAATATTAAATGTAAATAAATTAATTGACTTTTTTTTTTATTTGAGTTTCATAATATTGACATTATTTAGCTTAAAATTAGATGTGGCGATAGGTCATTTCAAACTTTGTCGATTAGATATGATTAAAGTTTTTTTTAGAAGTATATGCAATTAAAAAGTTAGATTATATGGACCACAAATAAGATCTTTTAGTCTATCAGACATATTTAAATAAATAATAATAATAATAATAATAATAATAATAATAATAATAATTAGATTATAAACTTTGTGTTAAATAATACATTTTTTTAAATTATAATAATAATAATAATAATAATAATAATAATAATAATAATTAGATTATAAACTTTGTGTTAAATAATACATTTTTTTAAATTTAGATAATTTAGTCATATTAGTTTACATTGATTTTTTACATATTTAAATGTATATTAAAAATAGAATTGAAGTATCATGTGCTATGAAGTATAATTTTTTAAAATATCATGTTAAATCTAAAATATATATTTAATTTACTGACATATTAACTTGTTATTTTATTTAAATATATGTTTAATTACTTATTTAAAGGTGTTAATAAAAAATATATTTCTTCGTTAAAAAATAATATGAAATAAGTTTTTAAATAGACTAGCGGATCATATGAAGCTATTCCAAAGGCTAAAAAATTTAGGCTAAAATTATTAGGTCCAAATCCTATGTTTTAGTGGGTTGGTCGAACTCGTCCATATGAGCTAGCCCGTTTTGACAGCTCTAATAGAAATAAGAAAATTGTCAAAAAAAAAATTATTTTTATTATTTTTGAAAGAACAAAAAAATTATACATTGCTAAACTAATTTTATTGAAACTCTTGATTTTATCATCTCATTTGATAATTATAACTATCATAATTAATTAACCACTTAATCAACGATTATAATTGACCATAAGTGTAAATATTTTACACATGAAAACACAATATTTTCATAAAATGAGTTCGAGGGTTTGTTTGCAAGTTTAATTTTAGAGAATTTTAGAGGAAAAAACTTCAGGAAATCAAATCTATATTTTAATATATATGTAATATTTTAAAAAATTTGAAAGAATAATATGATAAATAAGTATACAATGTCATATTATTCTTTTAATTTTTTTTTAAATATTAACTATTTATCAAAATAGAGTCCGATTAATTTGTGAAAATATTTTCTTATTTTCATTTTATAACGTTTGTGTTATTTTTATTGGTTATTACTAAAATAAAATATTTTTAAAGTTAATAATTGTCTATATTGTTTGAAAAAATAAAATATAATAAAAAAACTAATTTTTATTATTATAAAAAATATATTTTTATTAATTAATATTTTTTGTTATTTTTATAAAAATGATTTACTTTAACAGTTTTAGCATGACAATTTCTTTTATAGAAACACAGTATTTTCACAATAGACTATAATAAATAATTGTTGAATTTCTTGTTTTTGACAAAAATAGTCGTTGAATTGACTGGTTCAATCTAAATTTACTCGCATTTTTCTTCCCTCGTGACCCTTCTCTTCTACCTTCTAGAAGGTGCGTCACAAATACAGTGCGGTTAGTAACTTTCAATTTTTCAGTCAAGGACCAAATAGTCCTCAGGTATTTTGTATCGCGCCTAACTTTTTTTATCAGAATATTTTGTATTTTGTTTAATTTTCTCAATTCAATTAAAGTAAATTTAATAAAATGTTATGACTAAAATATAGTATTTTTTGTATTAGATCAAATGAAATTTCTAGTAATTTTTCAAAATACATAGTTTGAAAATAATATTTTATAATTTTAATTCTATATTTTTATAATTTTTAAATATAATTCATGACAATTAAAATATTTTAAAAAAATAATTAAATCATCGAACTCAAGTAGTCAACGTTTTTCTATTAAAAATAAATAGATTTTTTGTTGTTTTTAGAATTAACTTATCTCTTAATTAATTTTTAAATTATTAAGACTCCATTCTATTGACAATTAAAGAGTTAAAATAAATAAAAATATTTTTTAAATATAATTTGCTTTTTTATTTTAAAAAATAGTTTTTTGGTTAAATTTTAATATTAGAGTCTGAAAATGGCAATTAACTAAAAATTAAAAAAAAAATTAATAATTAACTTTTTTAAAAAGTATT
>JBBPBS010000713.1:1126417-1137070 GCA_037974835.1 Cicer judaicum
AAATATGAAATAAAAAATTTATTGTAATACATAAAGTTGCTTATACACATCATTACAACATAACCAATCCATATTCATGTAAAAATTATTTATCATAACTGAGTTTTACAACCAATTCATATGATTAGATTTTATTTTTCAAAATCAATAAAAACTTGTTACATTCATAACCAGTTTTTTCAAAAATAAAATATAAAAAATTTGTTTGGAAAAGAAATTCAATTTTTTTTTCTTAAAAAAGTATCAAGATTTTTTTTATAGAATTGTTTGAAAAAATCTTCAAAATGTTTATGAAATTATTTTCTCAAAAACAATTAAGATTATTTTCTATCAAAAATATTTTAGAAAAAAATTCCAATATTTTTTGAAAATTTTAACTTAATAAAATATGAATTGTTTAATAAATTTGATATTATTATTACAAAAAAAAATATAAATCTATTTATTATAAATTTAATAAGTATATTAATTTTTATGAAATTGATAAATTTTATAGATTTACGTAAAAAAGCAGAATAATATTAACGAAATGATTAAACTGATCATGGATGTAATTTACTAAAACGCTGCTCCCAGTACCTATTATAAATTTATAAAAATAATTATTGATCGATGATTTTTAAGGAAAAAATTAAAAAATCATCTCCGCATCACATGGATTCAGACAACAATCACATGTGTGAGTGCAAAAATCGGAATCAGCATCCACATCAGTATCGGCATCGCTATCTCCAAAAACATACTAGTAGTTGTTGTTGAGCCAAAGAAATAGACAGAGAAGCAGAAGAAGAACGTTGACTTTTCCTATTTCCATCCTCTTCTTCTGTCAAAATTATACCTCCACTTCCGACACAATCGCGCCGTCTCAACAGGTTAGTCAACAATATTCTTACAACTCTTTCAATTTCCAAAGGTTTTCTTTCGATTCTATGTCTTCTTTTTTTGTCCGAATTTCGTTACTTCCGTTTTCTTTACTTCGTTCCTTTTTTGAATCGTACTTTTGCTTCCCAGTTGTATGCAAACTGCTTGGGTTTTGTGATAAATAAATGGTTATGTTATCTGGTTTTTTTTTCATCTAAATTGATTTTCCACGGATTTTCAATCTATGATTAGTTTTTTTCTTGCTAACGCGGTATTGGATTACAGAATCCCCTTTCCTTGAGAACGAGAGGGTTAAGAACTCTATGATGCATTTTGATACTAGCTTATATATATAATATATAATATATAATATTTAATATCTAATTTAACTAAACATAATATCACTTGGTGTGTGTTTGTGTGGTGGTAATGGTGGTGAGGCGATTGGAGACTGAGTACTATTTTTATTTATAGATGGAAAAATCAGCAAATTTGTTACTGTTTCAAAGACGTGTTTATCAAACCTGAGTTTGAGATTCAACTAATAAAAACTCAGGTTTGATTTATTCAGCTTATTAAGTTTGTGTTGAACTGTGATTTAATCATTGGTTGAATTCATGGTTTTATATAAAATGGTCTGCAATTGCAATTGTATCAGCAACCAAGTTTTAGAGAGGTATGTGTCTACGTGTCCACAATATGGGTCTGGCTTCATAGATTTGGATGTCTTTGTGACTACAATTTAGATCACGTCAGTCGTACTTGCCTGCGGTTTTTCAGGATATCTAGGATTGTCACACAATAGCGATTTATAATATTTGCTGCAATGTCTAGGTTTCTGGGCTCCACGACTGCATCACTGGGTTGCATCGGCAACACCCTGTAATGCTCTTTAATATCAAAGGTTGCTGTGTAATCACAAACGTGACTGCAATTTAAAAGATTGGTTAAATGAATAGTGTTTAAATTGGAAAAATAGCTATTTCGTAGTTCAATTAGTTTAACCAGTCTTTGTCCTGTTCTTAAAACATTGGTCTTAGACTCATAACTCATACTTGGGTAAAGTTCATTGTTTCAAAAACTTATTAACATTAAAAGAATGACAACTTGCATTAGACCAATGAAGTTTACTCTTCTTTGTAATTACATACGTCAAAATTTCTAAATATCTGCTGAACCTCTGATATGTACTTGTTGTAGGAATTTGGCTCCTTTAACATTAGGGTGCATTTTAGAGGGGTAAATTTTTGAGTTAAAATTAGACAACATGCATTGGAGAAGACTTCTCTATTTTTCCCCTAATCTTTTCTCCGGTTGAGAAATCTCTACCCTTAATTCCACTTTCCCCCTTTTTATGTATTTTAAGGTCTCTCTCGTTCACCTACTAAATCAAGGTCTAGGATTGGACCAGACTCCCTTATACCAAAGATGCCGTGCTATGATTCTCACGTTTTATGTACCTTGGAATTATCATACAAAAATATATGTGAGATAGAATGAGATATCAATCATAGTAGTATATAAATAGTGGATTAAATGGAGAATATTTTGGGTGTGATAATAGATAAAAGAATACCATTCATGTTAAAGGAAAATTTTACTACATATCAGTTAGACATGCAATTTCTGAAGCATGGGTATGTGTAAAATGGTGAAGTACCCATACTGGGTATGTACCAGGTAATGGTATGCGTACGGTACTTGTAAGTACTTCCTTTTTCCTCATTATTCCTTGCAAGTGAAATTTGTGGCTTTCTGGTATATTAATATAGAAATATAATATTATTTATGTATTGAGTTTCTTTGTTATGGTAACCGAACACAGTTTGACTTTTTAAACTTTTTTTTGTGATGTTTTGTTGTGAATTGAACAATTTAGTTCTCATATACCCAATACCCATACCTTCATTTTTTTCAAATGCCATATACCGGACCCGTATCTATAGATTATAGCAGACAATGCTCTATGGGGCTAAACATTTGGGCAGTAAAGGGTCAACAAGAAAGTACAGGATATTACTGCTGGTGGTCTTGCTTTGAATATCTTTCAACTAATTTTTTTCATATTATTATTCAAAGCTTAATATTGCTTGAACGAGAATGTCATTATGATATGAGTGGTTACACATGAAGAGACAAGATTAAAGAATGACATGATCAGAAAGAAAATTGTCAAACTTTTGATTATAGAAAAGATGGTAGAGTCTTGTCTTAGATAATTTCAGCATGTATTGGAGAAGACCAACAAAAGCATTGGTAAAGAGGCTTGACATGACAATAGTTAGAGGAGTTTTCTTTTATTAAGGGGCTTATTGTCTTTGTATGAGTTTTTCTCTTGTTTTTGAGTTCTTTGATGAATAAAGTTGATGGCTACTCGGCCTGAGGGTCGTAGATTTGTAAGTTCCCGTGTTCAAATAAATGTTACAAATGATAAGAAACCAAACCCAAGCCAATATATATTAGGGGGTATATCACACATATATGACTATAGGACTACACATATGAATGACATGATGCAGTGAACTCTTATTTGATAACTTCTGTGATATATTCTTTTTGGATCAAGGGAATAAGTTTATGTTCATCCACAAATAACTCGTTAGATCACTTATTGCACAAGTTATTGCAACTAAAGAGAACAAATGAAAGAAAATATTACTAATCTGATTAGATATCTCACTCATTGCACAAATTTTTGCTACAAAAGAGAACAACAAATGAAAGAAAATCTTACTAATCCAATTAGATATCTCACTTCACCTAGAGAAATATGAAATGACAGCAATCGACGTCATTTGGAGATTTGTATCTTTTAACAAATAAATAAAAGGTGGTGTGAGTGATATTTTAAAGAACCACAATGATGGTCAATGTGATTTTCCCTTTCTTTTATTCTGTAAATATTTAGAAGATAAGTGATCACTTAACATAATTTGCTATTGACTTTTGCAGTATTCATTGTTGACTTTTAGAGAATCTCTACACAGACAACATGAGTGTAGATCTAAAGAAAACTGCCTCTAACGGGCATGAGAAAATGTTAATACCACAAGAGCAGCAGGGAAAGGTATGTCCCCTATATATCAATATGACTTACTCTGATCTTGTTTTGATACTTGGCATCTAAAAATTTAAAACTGCAATGGTTTGAGAAAAGGAACATTTTAACTTACCGTATGTCTGTTTCCTTTTAGATCAATGAGATGAGAAGATTAATAGGGCCACTGTCTGGTAAGGCATCAGTTTATTGTTCTGACACATCCATCTCAAGGTATTTAAGGGCACGGAATTGGAATGTCAAGAAGGCAGCTAAAATGTTGAAGCAGACCCTAAAATGGAGAGAAGAATATAAACCAGAAGAGATCCGCTGGGTGAGTGACGGCCTGCTTTTCTTCAATTGTTTAATGATTTTCGAGACACAATGGCTGCAATGTTTCTTTGCCATGTTTTCAAGAATCAAAATCTGTCTATATAAGTAAAATAAAGTGGTTAAGCTGGTGTTTGTTCTACGTTTATGATCTTGTTAAATTACACCCCTCTTATTAAGAAGAATTTGGTAGGCATGAGGAAACTTTAAAAGCTCTCAATCAGATAAACTGGCATTGACCATATCTGATCAATATTCCATCTAACCATCAAATGAAATATCGTATTGATTTTAAGACCACTATCTGGATCTGGTTAACCAAGTTACTACACTCATCTGGAATGGTTGTCATTTGTATATGTTTGGCCAAACTATCTCACTTCTTAAGTTATTTTGGTGAAAATTGGTGTGGATCATCAAATAGTTAGTCAGTTACTTGGTTTGATTGAAGCTATGTGTTAGTGCTCAACAAACTGATCCGTGTCTGTTAAGTTAGTTAAGAGGGTTGCAACCGTGTGAGACTAACCTGAGAAGTTTGGTGCTCTTTGGAGTACATTGAATGAATATTGTAGATTACACTACTGGGTGAGTGTTTCCGCGAGATCAAAAGAAAGAGTGAATCACAAAAGTGGGTTAAGCTTGGGGATGAACATTCTTGGTGCCACTGCACTTGTAATTCTGGTAACTCAGCATTGATTGATCAAATGGAATAGAAAGCTACACCAACGACGACGTAGGAGATTTTTCTCTGAACCTCGATATATCTTGTGTCATCTTTCTTCATCTCTTTAATTCTTTTTCACATTTATATTGATTGTTTGCTGCACAAGAAACCAGTCAAAACTGGTTGAATTCATAACAATTTTGATGTGTATTTTTTATTGATGCAGGAAGATGTTGCTCTTGAAGCAGAGACAGGAAAGATATATAGATCAAATTATGTTGACAAACATGGGAGAACAGTACTTGTAATGAGACCTGCTCGTCAGGTATTTTCTGAAAACCATTCCAACCTCTAGCATGTCTAAGTCAGATGTTTGTTTTGGGGTTTGTTTCAAATACGTGAAAATAAAAGAATGAGAATGAGGGGTGTGTTTAAACTTTAAAAATATTTTGTCTGACTACCTTATGTTTCATTTCTACCTTATTAACTTTTCAAAGCATTTCTTTACTCCATGCTTCGACATTAATGTCAAATTTAGTAGGTAACTGTTTAAAATTTACATTATTATTGACTTAAATGCAATTTTGATCCTGCGATATTCGTCGATTCACAATTTTGATCCCCCATTTCAAAATCTTAAAATATAGTTCCCCAAATTTTGAATTTTAGCACTCTTCCTCACCATTGAATTTTTGAGTTTTTGCTGATTGTCATGTTGAATAATGTGTTTTTTTTTTGCTGATCTATTTTGTATAAAGTTTGACATTATTTTTCTTTTTAAGTTTCAGCCGTAGGATTTTTTTTTTTGAAAATTTCAAATCTAGGGGATTATATTTTCTGATTTAGAAATAGTCTTTATTATTTGATCTTGTAGAGAAATGCTATTCATTTTTCTTGTTTTTCCTTCTTTATTTGGAATGCAGAACTCAAAGTCAACTAAAGGACAAATTAAGTATTTGGTGTACTGCATGGAGAATGCTATACTAAATTTACCACCAGAACAAGAACAGATGGTTTGGCTGATTGATTTTCAAGGTTTCAACATGTCACATATATCTATCAAAGTAACACGCGAAACTGCCCATGTATTGCAAGACCATTATCCTGAACGCCTGGGTCTTGCAATACTGTACAATCCACCAAAAATCTTCGAACCATTCTTCACGGTATCTAAGTTTTTCCGTTCTTACATTTCACGCTTCATTATTTCCTGCTGATTAGTATATAAACATGCCGCTTTTTGTTTTAGCCATAATATTATAACTGATTTATCTGTAATCCATGAAGTGTTAAATGAACCCACTGTTGATGATGTGATGCTGACTAACTTCTAATGTTATGCATAAGTGAACCACTTGTGACATAAGTTCATAATTGAAACCGAAATCAAAGTGTACTTACTTTTGTTACAGGAATCTACTTAATTGTTTCTAGATTTGTATGGCAATGTTGGAAATTTATAGTTTTTTCTCTCAACTAATAATGTATTTCTTTCTAGCTGCTAACAATTCTGATCATTAATCTTGTACAATTTTGTAATGGCAAAATGCGTGTTGCTGCAGATGGTAAAGCCCATATTAGAGACCAAGACCTATAACAAAGTCAAGTTCGGTTATTCTGATGATCAGAATACCAAGAAGATTATGGAGGATTTGTTTGATTTGGACCTTCTTGAATCTGCATTCGGTGGGAATGACAATACACCATTTGACATAAATAAATATGCCGAGAGAATGAAAGAGGATGATAAGAAGATTCCAGCTTTCTGGACAAGGGAAAACTCTCTGCCCTCAGTCCCAATTGATGTTCCTTCTTTAGAATCGATAAAATTAGAAACGGATTCGGATGCTTCTGACAACGAAAAAATAGTTCTTTCCACTGATCCAGAGACGGGTACTGATCAAAACTCGGTTAATCAAGGGGATCGGAATGCAAGTGCTGGTATGCATTAGAAAGAGAAATTACACAACTCGAGAGCCTTTGAAATTATATATAGGCACTGAGGTAACACAATGCTGTGACATTTTCTTGCTTGAAATTTGGAATCAAGATACTTTTTGTTAACTTGATGGCATATTTAAGATGACAGATGGATTTTACTTACTGGATCGAAGCTTCTGACCATTTATAAATGGGTATGGAATGCTTGCTTGTGCCTCTCGCAGTAAAAGTTAACTCTAGCAATGTTTTCTATTTCAAGCAGCTTAGATATTATGCTACATTTGATTTATTCATATGGAATATGTTTTTATAGACTCACTTCCTCTATTAAAATCATCATCATTATTTATAGGTGGAAAATCATGATGACAAGATAAATGTTTGATAAAATAGACGTGTTGCACAAGTCTAACATAAGCAAAGTTTTAGACTATATTACAATTGAGTTCATAACTATGCTCAAGGTGTTAAACAAAGTGTGAAAAAAAAAAAAAAAGTCAAGTATAATTTTACGACGTAACAAAGCAGGGTAAAAGGTCGTTTGATTCTAATTTCCAATACGAATACGAATCATGAAAGCGTGGCCTATCGATCCTTTAGTCCTTCGGAATTTGAAGCTAGAGTTGTTAGAAAAGTTACCACAGTCCTTTTTTAAACAAAAATTAGAAAGCAAAATCAGCACATTTTCGATTTTATCACCGTTGACGTTTTTGAATGGTTTTGCTTCTCTAATATTTAATGAGACATTTGCGTCGATGGATTATATGTCTAGATAGATTTTTTGTACCAAATGACTAATACAGATTGAAACAAATGAAATGGCATTGGATTTTTTTCAAAATAAATATTCTACTCGGTTTATGAAAATGCAATTCTTAAACTACAACTCCTCTCCCAAGTTGAAAACTGGGAGGACTCAGTCATAGTCTAATGCTCTAAGGACAGTATTTTTGCTTGGCCGGGACTTGATCCACCGGTGCTCTTCCTTGTGCTTGTTGGTGGTGAGGATGTTACCGCGATGCTGTTATTACTTGGTATTTTAAGAGAGAAGTTTATGAAATAATTTCATGGATTTTTTTTATCGAATTAATACGAAATTATATCAATAGGCTGAATTGGCAATAGAAAATTTTGCAAACCATTAAACATTAAATTGTTTTAAGCCATTCAAGGATTTTAAAAGTTTATAAACATGCGTAAGATTATCACTAGAAATGCCAAGAGGTAATTGCATGTAAATTACTTCTAGATTTCCATGTCAAAAAGCATTATGCACATATTTAATTGATAAATATAATTTGAGAAGATGCAATGGATAAAAGTAATCTTACAGTTGTGAGTTAACTCACAACTGGAGAATAAGTTTAAAACAATCGATACCTTTAAGTTTGGTGAAACCCTTAGCAACTAATCTAACTTTATACCGTTCGATAGAACTATCAACTTTATACTTTACCTTGTATACCTATTTGTAACCTATGTGTTTCTTAGAGTTTCTTACCATGTAGAAGAGGAGTCAAAATTCAAGTTATATTTTATGGGAGAGCTTGAATCTCAGAATCCATAGCTTTGATCCAACAAGATATTTGACAACTTACTTATACCTTACTTATACGTATGTGGTTCTTGAATAGAAGAAATAACAACAACAAAAAAAAAGCATGCAAGAGATAAATTGTTAGAAGACAAAACTGAAGATATAGGATATAACGGGTTGGACATAGAGTCGACCACAACAACATTGCATTGAAGGTACACTTTGATCGTATGTGGTTCTTGTAATTCTCAACAGCAGTTTGCAAAAATGTTTAGAAGGTGATTGAGATTTCTTGTGGTATAGCTTGGAGAGGTAGAAAAAGAATACTCAAAGCATTAAGAGGTATAATAAATAATATTTGTTTGTTATTGAATCATAGTGAATTAATTCCATGACTCTACTGAGGAAAACTATCTCTTTAATAGGATGACTCAATTTATCAGCAATTTATTTTGAACTAGTATTATAATACTCGAGTCTTTTCTTTCTTTCTTCGTCTCTTTATTTTGACTAGTTCTTTATGGTTCAACTTCAATTTATATTTAAATTGGCTTATTATCAAAGTTGAATGTTTCGATAAAAAAACACATTTTCCGTTTATTTGATAAACTAATTATTCAACACAATTTAAATTCTCTGTTTTTTATGTATTTCCAGCACCTTTCAAAAAATACTAAACTAAGAAATTCGGGGTTCAACTAAGGCTATTTATAACGATAAGTTTGTGATAAGGAATGAGTTAATTTCTTTGATTAAGTCAAAGGAAAGCCAAGATAATCATTCAAGTAACCGAATCCACAAAAACTCAACTTATTTTCGTCCATTCATGAACCAGGGTGGGGTGTACA
This sequence comes from Cicer judaicum, assembly GCA_037974835.1. NCBI lineage: Eukaryota > Viridiplantae > Streptophyta > Magnoliopsida > Fabales > Fabaceae > Cicer > Cicer judaicum. Next base: position 1,135,636 of record JBBPBS010000713.1, read on the forward strand.
ACGATTATTTTTTTCTGTTTTACTGTGCAATTATTAAGTTGTTCACACAATGATTACTACTTGCGTCCAATCATCTTTCATCTTAATAAAATGGCTTATACAATACAAGGAGACATTTATTTACACCCAAAATATTATAAGTTGTTAGATGAGTATAACAAACAACCAAATTTAGCATAGTCAAATCCATGTTAGCCGAAGTGAGGGTCTTTTGACTTGGTTACAGCCGTATATGAATAAGACAAGTTTTTTTCAGCTCCATACAGCCGTATACGAATAAGACAAGTTTTTCTCAGCTCCATGAATGCTTACAAGGTTGATAACTATGCATTAAAGTTCATGTTCCATATTTATAGTGTCACTAGTCATGAGCAGCTACATTTGCAAAGATACGACGTGGAAAGAAACACACGCGAGGATATTTGAAACCAAGTCGCCAAAAAAATAGGGGAATATAGGCCATTGTGGGGCACAACGAATACTTAACAACAAGAAGAATACATGTACTACCCGTGAAAATCGTCCGACGAGGCACAATCAAAGTGAATTTTGTAGACTACTATGCATTGACAAGTAGGGTGAAATTTGTTTATAAATACCTCGTGTAATCTTCATTTCAAAAATACAATCAATGTAACAAGTCTATTTTCATCCATTATCTTTCTGTTTATTTTTACTTATGTATTCTTAGATAAGATGATTCACAAAAATCCAATATCGTACATAACACTATGTGGAGAGGTTAAAAAATCTTAAGGGTCATCTTTTGGAAGCAAAACGAAATCAAAGTCTCTGACCGTTATTAGTCGATTTCTCAGCTATCTTTACATTTAAACAACAAAATTTAAAATACATTCTATAAAATTATTTGTGTTTTATTTTATTTTATTAAAATGTATTACTATTTAAATTTTAGACTAAAAATATAAGATAAGGAGTTTTATTTTAATTTTTTATTTACGATTAATATAATACTAATACATAAATTACAATGAATCAACATTTTTTTGGACCAAAATCAACATACTAATGCATATCATACATCTATTGTCTATTACATAAAATTTATTCCAAAAATTTCTTTTGTACATGTGAACACAAGAGTAATTCAACATTTTTTGTTATATTTTTTAATTATTCTTTTATTTTAATGATTATTAAAAGATAACGATCGATTCAGTTAATAATCATAAATATAAAATATAAATATATTAAGATAAAAATTAGGTTTTTGTTTTATATTAGTGTTAAATATATTTTTAGTCCCTATAAAATAAAAATATAATTTTTAATTTTTAAAAAATTATCCAACAAACACTTTTAATCCTTGCTAGAATTAAGAATTTACCTTCAACTTAAAAATTTTTAAATAATTTTTTTCAAATTGTTTAGAACATTAAGAAGTTTTTCTCCAAAAATATGGAACTAAAAATTA
>JBBPBS010000713.1:1137356-1265530 GCA_037974835.1 Cicer judaicum
GAGATTTAAAATTATATTTTTATTTTATAGGACTACAATTGAACAGTTAAAATTTTATAGGAAAAAAAAACATATTTAATTCTTATATCATTCACCATTTATCATCAGATTTAAAAAGTTTTAAATATCAATTTATTTTTCTTCTAAATTTACCATTCATCTATAGGTTTAATGTAATTGTCAACAAGAGAGTCACGCTATTTTCGTCATATTCATTTTTTTTTTCTCTTTTAATGATTTTTATATTAAAATCATTATTGCACCATTTGATATCAGTAAATTAAAACATATTATTATTGTTATTATTATTTAAATTTTAAACTGAAAAAATAATATAAGAAATTGGATTATTTTACAAATAATAGTACCAACACAAAACCTCGTAGGTGTAGTTCAAAGAATAAGCAATTTGCGATATCTCTCTTCTCTACACTAATTAAGTTTATATATTACTGCTAGACTATTTAGAAGTAACAAATAAAAGATTAAATGTACCATGAAACAATATTTTAATAGATATTTTACGTCTATTCAATATGATATAAATTTCCACATATATAACTAATGACATTTGAACACTAGAGTAATTTTCATTTCAACGTATAAAATAGTAATTTCCATTTCACGTTAAATTTAACTTTTCATTTTTAAACAAAAATCATTAATAATTATAATTCATTGTAAAATTTTAAATTTTACCATTATTCATGAGGTGTCAGTTTCAGTATAAAGATTTGACGGTATAACCTTCACTACGCCAAAAATGATAGTTAACAGCGCCCCTTTTACGGCGTTTGCTAAACACAAGCACTGTTGTAGATATATTTTAAAAATAACGGAGCCTTTTACAGCGTTTTTTTGACAAGTGCTGTAAAACAAGCGCTGTTGTAGGGTCATATAACGTTTGCGCATAATGTTATAAGGCTTTTACAACGCTTTTCACAAAAGCGCTGTAAAATGAAGCACTTTCGTGTATTATTTTACAACGCTTTTTTCACAAGCACTGTAAAATACATGCGCTTTCAAATAATTGAACTACTTATTACAACGCTTTTTTCATAAGCGCTGTAAAAGACACGCGCTTTCAAATAATTGAACTACCTATTACAGCGCTTTGTTCACAAGGGCTGTAAAATACATGCGCTTTCATTGAATTTAACTACCTATTACAACACTTTTAGTACAAGCGCTGTAAAATACATCTTTCAAATAATTATATACGTTGGGAACTCTCATATCCTCTACATCTTTCAAATAATTAAATACATGCACTTTGTTCTACTATGGGAACCCTCATATCCTCTACGTACTGTGCGACCATCTACGTTGTCTCAGGTATTTTTTAATTTGTTTTTGTCAAAAAATCTTTAGTTTTTTAATAATTGAAAACTAAAAATTGTTATATATATATATATATATATATATATTAAATCTCTTCTACTAGTCAAAAACTCATACCACATGATCTGTTATGTTTTGAAATTGTTAGTTGATATTGGTTTCTTTTTGAAACTTGTTGATATGTTTTGAAAGCTTATTATTTTTGTAACTACATTTATATAGGTCGTATAATATGGATAGGAAATGGATGTCTGCCAATCAATTGTCAAAAGAGTATGAAATTGGAGTGAAGGAGTTTGTTGAGTTTGCAGTGAAGAATGCAAAAGATCCAAATAGAGTCGTTTGTCCTTGATTAAAATGTTGTTTTGGAAAACGTGTTAGAGAAGATGAATTTGAAGGACATCTAGTATGTAATGAAATTGATCAAAGCTACACATGTTGGATAAGACATGGTGAGAAAAAAAAGGAAACATTAATTTTGAGAATAGTTCGACATATGCTTCAACTGACTTCGATACAGATACATATGAGCCAGACCGAGTTGATGAGATCGCAAAAGCAGTTGAAGAAGATCTTCGAGATTGTCCTAAAATGTTTGAAAGTTTGTTGAATGATGCAGAGAAAGAATTATATAATGGTTGTACTAAATTCACAAGACTGTCGGCGATATTAAAGTTGTACAACTTAAAAGCGAGTAATGGATGGTCTGATAAAAGCTTTACAGAATTATTAACACTCATAAAAGATATGTTGCCAGATGATAATGAACTTCCCAGTCGAACCTACGAGGCTAAACATATTTTGTGTTCTATTGGCATAAGTTACGAAAGAATTCATGCGTGTCCTAACGATTGCATTTTACAGAGATTGAGGTGGCTAGTAAATGGTCCGAGCTTACATGTCTTTTCTTACATTGGTTATGTTATTAACGGCTACATATTTTATACCAAAGAACAAGATGATCAAACCACTATGCAAAATAGTGGAGTCACTATCGTAGTTGAAGCGATGCATGACTCAAGTGCAAAAGACAAAAACCCAATATATGCAAATCTATCATATTTTGGGGTTATCGAGCGCATATGGGCTGGAGTTAGACTACACAATGTTTCGTGTTCCCATATTTGGTTGCAAGTGGGTTGATAATAATAATGGCGTTCGGATTGATGAGTCAGGATTCTTGCTTGTCGATTTTAATAGGGTGGGATACAAAGACGAGCCTTTTATTTTAGCGTCGCAAGCTCAACAAGTGTTTTATGTCACTGATCCTTCTGATGATAAATGGTCTGTTGTCCGATCGACCAATAAAATAAGTGACGATAACAATAATGATGAAGATGTTGGTAATGATAATTTATTTGCCACATCACAACAACCACATGAAATTGATTCAACTAATGATGGTTTATATCTTAGAGATGATCATGATGAGGGAATTTTTTTCCAAACATTCTGACCCCGCATTTGTCGTAAGTGATTAATTTATTAGCATTTGTCTTTTATTATTCATATTCGTAGCGTAATTTAAATTTTTACACAATTGCTATTTTTTTTATATAGACTATTAGTAAGGCAAATCGCGAACGGGCAAGCAATCCAACCCACCCATACAAAAAATCACGTATGGGATATGAACGCATTGATCAACAACTTGTAATTAATTAAACATCACTTTTATAATGAAGTAATTTGTATTATAAACTATAGTGTGTAACTAATTTGTATTATTTTGTTTATGATCTTAACGAATAGTTAAAAGACACCCAAGCCGATCAAGCCTTGGGTCGTCATATATTATGGAAGGAAGCGCGTGTTAATAAAGAGGGAGTGGTTGATAATGAAAATGTCAAAAAAGTAGTAGAACTTTGTGTAAGTATATTATCACTTTAATAATTTTTAATATTGTATTTATCACTTGAATACTTTTTAATATTGTATTTTAAAAATACTATTGAACTTATTTTTTTAATGTTACATGTATTTTAGGAGATTATCGAACAAAGTTATGAAAATCAGGAGGGCAACAAGCATACTTGCAGGGACATTCTTGGTAAAGTGTTTAATGTCTTTGAGTATTATGGTCGGGTTAGGGGGAAAGGATTTGGCGTAACTCCCAAAAGCTTTTTTCCTCAAGAGAAGTGCCAAAAACCTTCCAACGAGGAAGTATTAGAGAAGCTCAGAATACTTACAGAGCAAGTGGCATAATTGGTGATTATGAACAAAGACAAGCAACTCCCAGATCAGCTCCAACATGAAATACAAATGGAGAGTGAAACCGCGAGTTGCAACGTCGGTCTCAAAAGTATTCCCGAGGTAATTAATTACTTACTTGTTTATGTAATTACTTATGTATTAAACAAACTTATATATTAACCGTACTTATGTTTTAACTATTGATTTAGGGTGTCACATCATGTGTCCTATACTTGTCCTCGCCTACTCATCGGAACGTGGGAAAAGGAAAATTGTACAATACTTCGGGAGAAGTATTGCACAATACTCCGATCCCTGCAGGCCATGTCAAAGTATCGCGTGTTGTTGCTTTCGAACCAACTGCACCGTTGCCGATACCGGACAACGATGAAGATATGCAGTTATTGGGCGACGCTATTGGTAGTTACGTGGCATGGCCCACAAACCTTGTTGCCCTCGATAAGGTATATTTAATTAATTGAAATGTATGTTTAATTGATATGTATATTTAATTGCTGATTTTTTTTTCTGCTCCTAACTTTAATTTCACATTTATATTTAGATGCTAAAAATTAAGCCTAAAGGGAATGATAAAAAGATTCCCAGAAACGAATCAGTTACATCTCTCGAAAAGGTTTGTCACATTTATTGCCTAAGGTTTGTCAATTTTTTCAGATTCAATATACTAACATTTAACCTCATTTTTGAAGATCCAAATAAATAAACCACCCGTACAGCCAAATAAAGGCAGCAAACCTAAAAAATTGGAGGTTAATAGAGCTGCCAAATCACAAAGGCTGTCGGATAATAAAACTGCCAAACTTGCAGCAAGAAAAAAATAGGATCGGGGAAAATCGGTCACTGCTGCTGCTGCTCCTAAAATAAGTCAGTCATGCCTTGGTAAATACGGGGCGTGTCTTGACATCCAAGTGAAAACGAACATGGGCAGCAGCGACGATTCGCGCATCGTACCCATGAATAAAGATATATTCGAAGATGAGTATGATGAATTTCTCGAAAAAGAGAGGAGCTTAGTGCTACTGTAGTGATCTTGTACATAAGGTAAAAAATACTTTTAATTGCATTTATTGGTAATTAATTAAATGTATTGGTAATTAATCTAATTTAAAATTTTCATTGAAGGTTTTTGTATGAGAAGGTCGTGTTCACAAGGAAATTGTCAAGTAAATACTCATTCTTGTCTCCGCATAAGATGTCGATGTGGAAACTCGATCCAGAAAATGTAAAGAAATACATTGTAAATATGTTATTAGGAAATATAGAAAAGGATAAATTGTTCTTCGTACCATATAATTAAGGGTACGTAATTTTATCTTTTTTAATTGATGAGAATTTAATTTATTAGTTGTGTATAAACAAAATTGCTTAACCAATTTTTTGTTGTTGTAGGGCACATTGGGTGCTATTTGCAATCAATGCGGTCTCTGAAGTTATATACTATTTAGATCCCGTGCATGGCAATTACAACAATCACTCCGAAATAAAGACTATGTTCGACACGTAAGTAATATTCATTTATTTCTTACATATATATATATAAATAATGTGTTTGTTCATGCTATAATAATCACATTTATTCATTTGATAGTGCCTTAAAAGTTTTTCGAGCTCAAAGAGGTGCTACAGTGTCGAAGCAAAAGTCTAATAACATTACATGGATCCCAATAAAGTGCCCTCATCAAACAAACAACATCGACTGTGGGTACTACGTATTGAGATTCATGAAGAAGATTATTGACAAGAATAAAACTATTATCTCAGAAATGGTACGGTATTTTCATTATATGATTTTCATATATAAATTATCTATATATTTGATACTAACTTAATATAATATATTCAATTTTTATATTGCAATACTATGACAATTCCAGTCCATCATATTTTGAGGAAGATCTAATGGAATTAAAGGAAGAATGGTGTGACTATGTGCTTGAAATGAAAATTATTTGATTTTCTGGGAAATAGCATGCTGCTGGGCAAGGGATCTGAATATTTTATGGTAGCTAGTGCATATTCTGTATATTATTTTAGTTATTATATGTATATGATCATAGGACAATATATGAATATGCATATGAATATGTAGTTAATTAGGTTGTAAATTAGGTTCAATGTATATGTAGTTAAATAAGTTGTAAATTAGGTTATATATATGTATATGAATGTAGTTAATTAGGTTGTAAATTACAGAGTTAAAGGGTTTAAATATATGTATCTGATTGTATTTGAATATGTTTTGTTGTGTTGTGTGAACTGATTCTGGTTGTGTTGTGTTGTGTGAACTGGTTGCGTTAATTGTGTGAACTGATTCTGGTTGTGTTGTGTGAACTGGATCAAAATAATTTTGGATAAAAAGTTAAAAGACAACACTTTCTAAATAAAATGCCATAAAAAGCTAAAAAGCGCTTTTCAAAAATTTAATTTACAACATTTTTAAAAAAAAAACACATTTTACAGCCCATTTTTTGAAAAAGCGCTGTAAAAGGCACACCTAGTATATGAATTATGGGTCTATATTTTACAGCGCTTGTTGAAAAAAGCACTATAAAAGGTGCACCCAGTATATGAATTTTATATGCACATTTTATAGCGCTTGTTCAAATAAGCGCTGTAAAATATGCATAATAATGCAAATTATCTGCACATTTTACAGCGATTTTTTTACAAAAGCGCCGTAAAATGTGCATAACAAGCGCACGTTATATTTACATGATTTATAGCGCTTTTTTAAAAGCACTGTTGTATCTTTTACAGCACTTGATTCCGCAGCATTTTTTTTTGTTTTGAAAAAGGGCTGTAAATGGATTAAAAAAAGCGCTGTAAAATCCTATTTTTGCGTAGTTCTTAAAGACGAAATTCAAATTATTAAATGGTCATTAGTATCACATTGGTTAATAGTAATTTCTCTCCGTTTCTATTTTAATTACTTTTTACTATCCAACATTTAAATTTTAAAATTTTATATATTGAATTTACTAAAAATCACCTTTTTATTGTTTTTATTTTTTCTTCAATGACAATCATTATTAATTACACCATAACCATCACTAAATCAAAGGAGATGGAGTATTTACAAGAAATAATACTAACACACAAAGTAATGTGAATAAACACTTTAATAGATATCTTAAATATATGATCTATTATATAAAGTAAATTGAGTCAAAAAAAGTTATATAAAGTAAATTTCATTATGTACATAGAATTATATATGTATTCGTTTTCTGCCCTCAATTTTAAAAATAAACAGTTCTATATACTTTCAAAGTGAGTTGATGTGGGAAAAATAGCTCCCAAACTTTTTTACTTTAGGCCCAAAATGTTTTATTACATCTTAGAATCTGATCTAAATTATGTGTCAACTTGCACTCCATCAACTATGTCTTTCATTACTTTTTCAGCGAGGACCAAACATCAAGTTCTCTTCAGTAGCATGTATTGTGTTGCGTACTAATTCGGTGAACTGCATTGCAAAGATACATTTCCATCAACACTAAGAGAAAAAGACTAATTAATAATTAGATCTATGCCCCACAGATAAGAGCAAGGGCATCAATGAAATAGAAACTAAATTAAATCATTAATATAGGTTATAGGATAGAAATCAACATTTAAAAGTATATTCTTATAAAAACAAATTATATAATATGAGACTACGTATTATTGTTTATAAAGTGTAAAGGGTCAAAATTGAGAAAAATAAAGGGTAAAAAAAAAAGTTGAGTTTTATTTTGACCATCCTTTTTTTTTTACAAAAAAGAAATAAATAAATTGTCAAAATTCTTATTTTTCTCATAGTAATAAAAATCAATAAGGAAGAAAATAGCAAAGAGAAAAAGTGAATATTGAATGCCGAAATTTATCGATCAATTTCTGACTTGTGTGATCATCTATAATCAAATTTAAAAAAAGATCGGCATCCAATAACTTGACTTCACCTAAACTACCTTTATACACCTCAAACAATTTAACCCAAAAAAATATAAACACGAAAAAATAGGAGAAAAATAATTAAAATAAACAAGAAGTTAAAGAATACGATATAAACAAAGCATGCATGCTGTCAGCTCTGAGGGGGCAATTGGTAAAGAACAATTCATTCTATCTTGTTTTAATATGAGATTGGAATCACTGTTGCATCCTTGTTTCGAATTTATCAAATCAAGTATCAGGAAATATTTCATATAAATGCATCTTTCTTGCAATGGATGGAATTATCTCAGATTCAATGCATCCAAATAAACTACATACACTACAAAGGAAATATTTGTATATTTATAGAAAAATTACTTATAGATGTTAGTTTGTGAGTAAATTAGTTTTTTTTCTACAGAAAAATTGTGTATTACTTAAAAAATAATTTGTTTTTTTTAATTAATTTCGACGATTATTATGTAGGTAACATTAAAAAAATCTGTGGATAAAGAAAAAAAATGCGCAACCCACTTAAATTTTGCGAGATTTATTCTAGTTATTTTTACTATAACGTCTCCGTAAGTAATTTATTTTTATTCGTAGATAATTTCATTATTTTAAAAAAAATTGTGTTGAGTTTTATAAAAAAGAGTTAATGTGAAAACCCAAAATCTGTTCATTCTCAACACCAAAAAGAACTCTTTCATTCAAAATTACAAACTAGACAACCCTAAACCCTTCTTTTTCTTCTTCCAACCTCCTCCAGAATGCAACTCCCTCCGTCGACTCTGACCACTCTGGATGCCACCTTGTCGATCGCTCTCTCTTAAGGGTAAGTTATCTTCCTTCCTTCTTTTTTCTTTTTTTTTTATCGTTCTCAAACTTCATCGGGTCCCGGGTCTCTTCCAGTGCTCAAAGAAGTTGTTCGGTTCAGTGAGTTTCGTCTGGTCCCGTTCAGTGAGTTTCGTGGTTGTCCTCACTTAAGGAAAAAACTGACCCATTTGGTGGCTTTCACGGTCGCCCTCATTGAACGAACTTGAATCTAAACTACGATTCATATCGAGTCTTACCGAAATCGTATTTCCTTTTCGTGCCATATGCGCTTAGACTTTCTTTACTATTATCTAAAAGAGCCCCAATTTTTATTTAACACCCTAACCATTTTCCTTCAAATCCGAAATTATTCATATTCTTTATATCTATTTCTTTGTTTTTCTTACAAAATGTTGTAGTTAATAGTGTTGTAGTGAATGCTATACAAATTGTTCATGTTCCTGGTTGTTTGGTTCTTGATTTAATTTGTCATTAAAATCATTTACTTTCTTTCTTACAAGTCATTGTTCTTGCTGCCTTTATTAGATTAGACGCCTTTTGTGCTCTTCAAGACCTGTAGCAATTGAATTATTTGTTAAGCATAGTGCCTCTGATCAGAATCTCCAACAGGTATGCCTTTACCATATTTGGTTTATTTGATGTTGTCTGTAAGACCCTTAATTTTAAATTCTAATTTATGTATTTTGGGGAATTTTGTGTGGAATTTCTGAGATTTTTTAGCCAATTTGATGGCATTTTTTTGAGTTAAATGCTAAAAATATTTTTGGAGACCCGATTAAAATTATTCGTCGATGAATAATTTTATTTAATTATGGTGAATATTTTGTCGAAGCATTTTTTTTAGATGCAGCATTTTTCAGAAAAATTCATCTGCCTATTGAATTACGGTAAGAGTAGATATTTTTCTGAAAAAGTGGTTTGTAATGTGATGCGAAGTGGCAGGCGTAATGATGATGTTTATAAAAATATCTAGATATTTGTTTAAATATTATATATATATATATATATATATATATGTGTGTGTGTGTGTGTGTGTTTTTGTGTGTGTGTTGTGTGTGGGGGAAGCCAAGGAAGGAAACAGAAAAGCAAATACACCTTTTCATGTTGCGAAGCAAATTCCCTTCTTCTTCTTCCTTTCTATTTGCAAATCAGTATGTGTTGGTGGGTTTGAAAATAAAAATATGAACATAAAATCCTCATTTTTCTTCGACTTCTAAGCTTCCATTTGAGAAGTGACAGAAGAGAAAGTTGTTCATTGCCACGGTGCGGTGTTAGTGAGTAGTTTCCGACGCGACGTCACGAACTTAAATTTTACCGGAATTAATTACGGTACCGTAATCGGGTGTTAGAGCTATCGTTAAGGTAAGGGCTCCTTCCAAACTTTTAGTTTGCATTTAGGACATTATTTGTGATTTTGTGGAAAAAAAATTTGATGTATTTGAGGTGTGATTTTGTGAAAAATTAATTTAATGTGATTATGTGTAATTTAGTGGAATTCAAATTGGAGGTGTGGTTTGTGGTGATTCAAGTTTGGTGTGATTTATATGTTCATAATTATTATTATCAATTTTTGAGATGTGATTTATTTGTGGATTTTGTAGAAAATGAATTGAAGAAATTTGGTGGTTTATGTGTAAAAATGTCGAGTTTTGAAATTGGGTGAGTTATGTATGAATTGTTGAAATTTAATTGAGGTGTTATATGTGTGTTGTGGAATTGAATTGATTGTTGTCGGTGTGAATTGGCGATAATTAAATTTGATGAGTTTGAGTTACGTAATGAGTTATTTTCAAATAAATAAGTTTGAACTGAAATTGAAATTTGACAAAAAAAAATTAGCGCTGTTAAAGTTGTGAAAAAGTTCAAATTTTAACTAAGTTAAAGAGTTTGAGCAAAAAGATAGGTTGAAATTAAAAATAGTTAGAGTTCAAAATGTTAACCTTTTAATTACTCTTTGATTGAGTTTAAAAAGAAAAAAGATTAGAGTATTTTATTAACTAAAAAATTTCGGTGCTTTAATAGTCGAGTGTGTGTATGGGAAATTTTGACGATATTTGTTTTATTTAGTTTTAAGTAAATAATATAGATTATTTGGTTTTAAAACTTTGGTGTGTGAGAAAGATTTAATTTTGAAAATTTTGTTGTGTTTGGATTAGTTTTATTGTGAACAAGTTGTTATAAATATTCATGTTTATGTAGTTAGCTCCTTGATTCTCGAAAAGGAATCGAGACCGTTGGTACCGAGTTAGCGGTGGAGAGAACTCTGATATATTAATGTTGTTGTGGTGATTTATGGTTGAAAATTTTAGAGATTGAATATGGTGATTAATGTTTGGAAATTTTGGTGATTTATGATAGGTGAAATTGATGTGTTCATAATTAATATTATGAATTTTTGAGATAAAATTTATGTGTGACCTGGTGGAAAATGAATTTAATTCAATTTAAGTGTGAATGGAATTTGGAGATGTGATTTATGTTTGGTTGTGGAAATTTTAATTTGTGTGAATAAATATGTTTGAGTATGCTCTGTGTTGTGTCTGAAAAATCATTAGTGTTAAATGAGTATTAAAAATGGAGAATCTTTTAATAGCTGTAATTACTTAATGATTGTGGTGAAAAGAGTCAGAGTATGCTCATGCATTTCATAGTACATAGTGACCACGATGGGGCCATGATGATAGTGGTGACCGTGATGGGCCACAGGATGATGCCATGTGATCTGTTGGTTCATCTTATCCTTACGGGGATTGTCGCGTCGTGCTGATCTGTGAGAGATTGCACTCTAGAATGTGCTGATTTGTGAGCGATTGCACTCTAGAAAATTGTGCTGGTCTGTGAGCGACTGCACTCTTGTATGTCGTGCTGGTCTGAGAGAGACTGCACACTAGTAAATCGTGCTGATCCATGAGATATTGCACCTCGATAATTAGTATTGGTCTGTGAGAGGCCCCTCGAGGAGGGTTTTGGTTTGGAATTCCGGAATGATGCCTTTTGGCATATACGCATTGCATTAGGGTGCTTGGCACGCGAGTCATGTTTGCTATACTTTGATGATTGTTTATACATATTCGTTTGTTGTTGTGATTTATCGTAATTGCTTTGAGGTGTGAAGTTGAGTTGATTAAGTTTTAATGTATTTATGTGTTCATAATTGATTTAATGAATATTCGATGTGTGATTGAGGTGTGAATTTGTGGAGATTAATTTATTTTTAATTATGTGTTCATAATTGATAATATTAATGTTTGAAGTGTTGATTGATTCAGAGCCATTTTAGAATAGAAAATCTGCCTTTTCTCAATTGTATTCGGCTACGACAATGCAGTTTGTCAAAACTTCATTTTTCAACATTGTTTTTGCATTTTTGGATATATGAAAATCCTTTCGAGGAGTATGTTAAGACGAAAGGTTCTTTTGAGCATTTGAAAATATAAGAATTTTGTTAGGTGATGTTTGTTAATTTCGGTTGGTGATCTTTACAATTATTGTGGAAATCTGGGCTTTGCCCTCAGATAAGAACCAGGATCATCCTACTGGTTAGTACCCTGGAGATGGGAAAGTAGTTAGTCATACTTGAGCAAAGGTGTGTCAGGAGGATCTTGCCGGGAGCATGGAGATCACTAGGGTGGTGTAGTTTTGTAGCATGATTAGATTAGGTGATTGTATAAGGACTAGATGTCTTTCTCTTGGGATTGTATTTATTTCAGTTTGGAAGATTGTATCTATGCTTAAATTGTCTGATGAATTTTTCTTTTAATGGGTCCATGTTCCACATTTTGATGTGATGAGGGGAAAGTAGAGATTCTTGGGGTAGTGCTTTTATGCAGGTGTCTGCCGAGAATACTCCAAGGGTATGAGCTATGTCTGATAAGTCTCATAGCCCTGTTGTATTTTTCTATTTAAATACTTTAGATTTTGTTTCAAAAACTATTTCCGCTGTTTGTAAATATTGTTGACTTTTGTCGTTGTGTTATGACTTAAATATTTATCTAAAAGTATTTTCTTCTTTAGTTCTTTGTTTTTATGAATTTGTTTAAAAAAACAAAATACACTCGCGCTGTTAAAAATCGGGGTGTTACATTGTCTACTCCTTTGCATGGATATTAGATCTTTTCGTTTATCATGTGGTCTCCTCCGTAATGAACATAAATTGAAAGATGAACTACTAAGTATTGAAGAACAAATGGCTATATATTTACACATGAGTTGATTATTTAGTATTAGTTTAGTTACTGATTTGATTTCTAGAAGGAGTTAGACACATGATAATTGACTACTGATTTTATTTATAGTTTATTTACCGCTAAAAGATTAGGGATTTTATTATAATTAGTGCTATTGATTTGATGTGATTAAGAATTAAATTTTGTCACTAAGGACCTTGACTTTCAAGGAAGACTTCTATGTGTTGATTGTTCCTTGTTATTTTGCTGAATTGTGTTAATATAATCTTCCATATCTTAGCTTTATTTCGACATATTATGACAACAATTATAGGTAGTAACATATTTGGCTGTCATAATATTTCGATATATTTCAAAATATTTCGCTGAATTGGGATAAGAAAGATGAATATATATCTTACTTAGCATCTAAAACCTATATCGTCCTTTGGGATTAATTGGTCCTTGTCCATCTGTTAACACATAGGAATAAGATGGTTAGAAAATAATCAACTTAACAATTTATTCTAGGTAACTATATTCAAATGGCAAGCATTAGAGAATTAGGTAAAAATAACATTTTTGTTTATAAGTTATCAACTCAAAAAGCTGACTTCAAAAACCTTCAAAACTCAATAAAATGACTATTAGTATATTATAAAATAATAATATCTCCTTTCCTATTTTTTTTCTTTTCGAAAAAGTACAAATTACTTTTAACATTATTTTAGACATCACTTAAATATTTAATTTCTTTAACATCATTCTAGTGATTTTAATTACCTGAAATAATTCTTGACCATGATATTGAAAATCTATAAGCATCTAAGCCCATGTTGCCCATGAGTTGCACATCTTCCTGCAGGAAATCAAGGTCTTGTATTTGCTTAGTGCAAAATACTTTTAGTGTATAGTATGTATTAGTGAGATCAATACCATTTCCATTACGAGAAAAAGTATCCCATATGCTTGGTTTTTTGCCATCTTCATTTGTTGGACCTTCAACCTATGATTGTTGAAGATTAATAAAAGCAACTTTTTATAATTAGAATTATTTATTTTACATTCTTTTTCATTGACCTCATGTTAGTACTACATGTTCCAAACAAAACATTATTATTAAAAATTGAAAAAAAAGAAGAAGAAACTTGATAAGCAGAGGTTGAAGCACCAAACACAAAATCAGAAGGGAAATCATCTCTACTTAAACTATAAGCATCAGGGATGATTACTACAATTAAAACAAATATCTTCAAAGTCAACACCATATTGCTTCTGTTTTTCACACAATTAATTATTCAAACTTATGTTATGCATTGCATTTCTTTTTAGATTTATAAGGTGTATGCATTTGTTTTATCTATGTACTTATGGTAAGGGAAACTTTATTCAAAATCTGACTTTAAATGTAAGGTATGATTAGTGCCATGTATTGGGTCCAATCTGTTGGGAAGAAGAATAAAGGGAGGATCTATGGTGCTGGAGATAGATCCTCGCTTTATTGACCAGGTGTCGCAAGTCTAGTCCCAGATTATCGTCCAGCTAGAGGTTGTGCCAATGTCTTGTCTCATCACTCTAACGAGATAGGTGCACAAATAGCAGCATTTGAGGAGCGAGCAAAAATGGTAGAACACGAGGCACGAGAGGAACTAAGGAAAGCAAAGCAACATCGACAAGAGGATGAGCAATGCACTATAGAGCTTCAGATACAACTAGCAACATTGGCAAAAGTGTTGCATCCTTACAGGCTGTGTCATCCCGTCGTCGTCATCATCTAGATTATGATGAGGAGGAGTCTAATGATGATGAAGGCGATGAGTAATACTGATTTAAGTGTCAATTTCGTATAGTAGTTATGACTACATATTTTGCTTAGACTTGTAGGCATTATCGATATATATTCTTATGATAATGTTGTTATGTGTATTTTGAAACTTATGCTAGTGACAATGTGCTTACTTTGAGAATTATGGTAGTGTAAGTTGTCCTTATTTTGAAACTTGTGACAGTCAGGATATGTATTTTAAAAACACTTATAAAATTTCACTTTGTTTTGACAACAATGTTTTAATATGCCTATAATTTATTTTAAACATATATTAAAAAAGTACAATAAACTGTAAAAAAAATAAAAAATAGATTTAAATCATTTTTTCATTAACCACGGACATGTCATGGATAAAATTATAAATATCAAATATAAAACAATATAATTTATCGCAGATGGTCCATTGGTAATGTTAATTGCGACATGTCCGTTGGTAATTATCTACGACATTATCCACATAACATCTATGAGTAAGTTTACCCACGGAGTCTCGGTAAGTCATACTATCCACGGACAATCCTTAAGTAAGTGTATCCTATTGCTTTTCCGTCATTAAATATATTCTTACGAGCGATTTAACTACAAATCCGTGTTCGTAGGTAATATGTGCGTAATTTTTAATTACTTACAGACATGCCGTGGATAAAGATAAAATATGCCATAAATATATACAATTTTTCTTGTAGTGATAATATGAACAACTCAATTAGGAATAACTAGCCTGTATATCGACTTAACAAATTAGATTTAGAACATATAATTTAGACAGTCCAGACTCAAACAATAAACATTAATAACTACACCAACCCCATTTGTCAATTCTCGTAACCAAAAGGGAAAACAATTATGGTATGATTGGGTCTCACCAAACTCGAGGTTGACCGCTAGTAAAATATGTGTTTTTGCACTCGTTTATTTATTTAATATTTTTTTTAAAATATGTTCTAGTAAAAATATTTTTATTTTATTTTATTTCTTTTCAAAGTAAAAAATTAGTTTTATATTATTTAATATTTTAAATATTTTTAATAATTATGTGTGTGTGTGAATGTGGAGGATGGGGAAGCTAAACACATCGGTGTGACATTTTTAGCCATAACATATAAATAGTGGAAAATTTGGGGATCTTATTGTCAAACGATTTCATATGTTATAACTATGCCATCGAGGAAGCATACGACGAGACATATGAATACATGCTTATGTCTTATTTTTGTTTTGTATCACGATCCAGCTAGGTTTTATTTTGGTATTTTATCTCCGTATAACTATGATCCAATTGTATTAGTTATACATTTTATTATTATTATTATTTAAAAATATTTGTTATTTTTTTAAAAATACTATAATTTGTTTTTTAAAGAAGTAGATCATCATGCAAAAAATAGTTTACCTTGTTATACACAAAAGTTGTGCTAGAAAATAGTTCTAACTTAATATTGTATTTGTAAAAGAACACAACTCCACTATCTGAATATTTGTTTGTAAATTAATATACTAACTGTTAAAAAATGTTTACTTACACGCTACAATAGGATAAGTTATTTTTAAGTGAATTTCACAAAAAATAAAAT
Organism: Cicer judaicum; assembly: GCA_037974835.1. NCBI lineage: Eukaryota > Viridiplantae > Streptophyta > Magnoliopsida > Fabales > Fabaceae > Cicer > Cicer judaicum. Next base: position 1,153,232 of record JBBPBS010000713.1, read on the forward strand.
TAAAGCTAATGTACTTCGTCGCTTTTATTAATACAACACTATTTTTTATTAATATTCAATGTTGGTTTAGGAAAGTCTTCTTCTTTCACTCGTATATGATGATAACCTGACTTAAAAATCAATTTTTAAAAATACGACTACTCCTTTTGGTCAATCAATTCATCGATACGTGGTAAAGGATACTTAATATTGATATTGACTTTGTTATGATGTCGATAATCAACACCAAGTCTGAATTTTCCATCTTTCTTCTTTACTAGGAGCACTAGAGCTCCCCATAGAGATACATTCGGTCGTATGAATTGTTTAGATAAAAGATCTTCCAACTTTTTTTTTATAATTTTGATGGAGACATTCTACATTAGTCAATAGAAATAGATCTAATACCAGGAATAACATCGATTGAGAATTTAATATCACAAATCTGCACATTCCCTGCATGTTATGCTAGTCTTATATCTTCATGCTTAGATTGCTTGCACCACTCTGCATGTGATGCCAGTGATTGTAGAGTGATTTCTGATTGGAAGTGGGCTTTATTTAGTGTGCTTATATACAATATTCATTGATTATTACAAACAAAGATGGAAAACACAAACAAACTGAAAAGGAATTGTTATATTTGGATAGGAATTTATTTATGTTAAATGTGTCTAAAAGGAGGAGAAAAATGAAGAACCAAGTCATTGAATGATTTCTTCTGTTTTTTTCTTCATGCATTACTTGGTAGTATTCAATAATTACATTAACATACTGATAGGTTTGTTAGTGTTAGTAAACAATGTAGTGAATTAGGTAGGGTGAGTTAGAAGAAATAAATAAGGCAGGTTGCCAATAACTAGAAAGAAGGGATTAACGAATCAACATCTTGTTAATTGAGTGGCAAAGAGCCTTTTGGCATTGGGAGGAAGGCAGACTATTAGAGAACTGTCATTGCTCTGTAACGAAAAGGAATTCTTCCCCATTTTCCAGCAATAGGATACTAGATCCTAGTATAACATCCAATTTTTGACAGATATTTTACATGATATCATACATATATAGTTTCATCACTTGTGTAAACAACACAATGCATTATAGTAGACGCCTGAACCATGTTAGCTCAAGATAATATTTACCTCAATAATCCTTTTCTGCATCATATCCTCAAGTGAAGTAGTAACCTCCTCAGTTATTACAGGAGTAGGTCTAACATTATGCTCAAAGTCAAGATCAACTTCCAATGCACTATTTGTGGGTCTCTTTGCAGCAGTTACCTGTTATAAAATCGACAATAAAAAATTAATATTTATAAACTGGTTAAAAGAAAGGTTCTACATATGAACCCTACTAAAAAGACACATAAAAAAATGGGGGGAAAATGGTATTACCTCACCCTGCATAGTCCAAGTTTTTGGCTCTACATTAGATTTCTCCATTTGCGCTATCTTTGATTGAAGTTTTTCCAACTGCTTTTCATGGGTAGAAGGAGTCTTATTCTTCTACAAACGAGTAAAAGTGGGATATGAAAAATTAGTTTTAACAATAAATCTTTCACAGAGATATACATATGAACACTCGGAAACATTGTGTGGTCTTAGTCCCTATATTTAGTAATTATATAACATATTATTTCTGTACTATTATTTATTTGGAAACATTGTGTGGTCTTAATCCCTAGATTTTTGGTTAATGTATTAACTTTCATGTGATTGTTTTGGTTTCTTACTCTGTGAAATCTGGTACTGAGGTAAAGTTCTGTTAGTACAAAGGATTGCTCAAATTTGTAACTTCTGTGACTTGTGATAGGTTATCTGCCAATTTGGATACCCCTCATTATAGTTATTTACATCAACTTGTATTTTTTTTCTTCTGTATTGATAACTGTGTCTTTCTTCAGTTAGACACCTCTCGTACATAATTTATTAATGGTAAAATTTATTTACTATAACTATCTCGTTACATTAATGAATGATAGTACCAATAATGCAGGGGGTTCATAAAGTGTCAATCTTTTTTCAACTTAATAGATTACATTACCAACATAATGGAAAATAATTTCTGGGACTTTATTAAAAAACAGAAGGAACTTCCCTACCTCAAAGTTGTTATTGGGGTACATTATCTGTCTCTGCAGGGTTAATTGTGGACTGTTTGTGATTTAGCAAAATTTATTGAGTGGTAGTGTGAGGCCATTTTGTAATTTTGAGTCGTTTTACCTTACGATTTTGATGACCTTACAATAAGTCTTTTGAAGATTTTTTACTAGCCATCCTTGATTCGATTTTTTAGTGTAAGAGTTATTTTATATAGGTAATTTAAGCCTTTCAAATTTAATAAAAATTTATCAATATATACAAGAATAATTATGTAATTTTACCATTGTATATTTTTTCAGAAGTAGTTTTGAATCACAGTTGGATGAATGCTAATCGATTGAGTGAAGAGTATGAAAAGGGAGTTGAGGAGTTTTTACAATTTGCTTTAAAAAAACTTCCTGAAAGTAAAGGAAGGTTTTATTGTCCTTGTGTTATTTGTTTGAATGAAAATACATTACATTTTGAGGAAATACGAAGTCATCTTATTTGTTCTGGGATTGACCTGAACTATATCAGATGGATATTGCATGGTGATTCGTTAAACATGTCAAATACCTCAGAAAGAGAGGAAGTTGATGTAGATATGAATGATCAACTAGAGGACATGATACGTGATGTTGGAGAAGAGTCCCTTAATCGTGCACATGTATATGATAACTTATGCAGTGACAAAGAAGAGCCTTTGTATCCGGGGTGCACTAACTTCACACGGTTGTCTGTGGTATTGAGATTGTTCAACTTGAAGGTGAGAAATGGATGGACAGATAAAAGCTTCATTGAATTACTTGAATTGTTGAAAGAAATGCTCCCAGAAGGTAACACATTGCCGAATCGTAACTATGAGGCAAAGAAGTTATTGTGTCCAATGGGCATGGAGTATAGGAAAATACATGCATGCCCTAATGACTATTTATTGTATAGAAATGAGTTTGAAGAGTTGACTAAGTGTCCTAGGTGTGGACTATCACGCTACAAAATGAAGGATGGTGATTCCAATCATGACGAAAGCTCAAAAAGACCTCCTACGAAGGTGTTATGGTATCTTCCAATAGTTCCAAGGTTCAAACGTTTGTTTGCTAATATAAATGATGCAAATAATGTAAGATGGCATGCCAATGAGAGGAAGCGTGATGGACAACTTCGTCACCCAACTGATTCTTTGCGATGGAAGAAAATTGATGATTTGTACCCAGAGTTCGGAAATGAGCCAAGGAACCTTAGGCTTGGACTTGCTACAGATGGAATGAGTCCATATGGAAATTTAAGTAGTAACCATAGTTTATGGTATGTTCTACTAGTTATCTATAACTTACCTCCTTGGATTTGCATGAAGCGTAAATACATCATGTTATCTATGATGATTTTATGTCCAAAACAACCTGGAAATGACATAGATGTTTATCTAAGTCTATTGATTGAAGATTTGAGAATGCTTTGGGAAGGTGTTGATGTGTTTGATGGGTATTCTCGTGAATATTTTAAGATGCGTGCAATGCTATTTTGCACAATCAATGACTTTCCTACATATGGAAACTTGTGTGGCTATAGTGTTAAGGGACATAAAGCATGTCCTATATGTGAAGAAGGAACATGCTACCAACAATTGAAACATGGAAGAAAAATTGTTTATGTTGGGCATCGAAAATTTCTCAAGTCTAATCATCCATACCGTAAATTGAGAAAAACGTTTAATGGACACCAAGAGCATGGAATTTCTCAAAAAGCCTTAACTGGGGAGCAAGTTTATCAACGGGTTAAGGATATAAATGTTTTCTTTGGAAAGAACCAAAAACAAACATCTGAGAAAAATATATGGAAGAAGAAGTCTGTGTTCTTTGATCTTCCTTACTGGTCTAGTCTAGATGTAAGACATTGTCTTGATGTGATGCACGTGGAGAAAAATGTGTGTGATAGTGTAATTGGAACACTTCTCAACATTCAAGGGAAAACAAAGGATGGCTTAAATTCTCGTCTAGATATGGTTGATATGGGTATACGACAACAATTAGCTCCACAATCAACAGGTAAACGAACATATTTGCCTCCTGCTTGTCATACATTGTCAAAAAAGGAGAAAATATGCTTTTGTGAGTGTTTAAGGGGAATAAAAGTGCCACATGGCTACTCCTCAAATGTAAAGAGTCTTGTGTCAATGAAAGATTTGAAATTAGTTGGCTTAAAGTCTCACGATTGCCATATTTTGATGCAACAACTACTACCAGTGGCTTTACGTGGCATATTGCCTAAAAAAGTAAGAGAGGTCTTAACTAGGTTGTGTTTATTCTTCAACGCTATTTGTAGCAAAGTCATTGATCCTCAAAAATTAGATGAGTTGGAAAATGAAGCTGTTATTATTTTGTGCCAACTAGAGATGCATTTTCCTCTTTCTTTTTTTTTGAGATCATGGTTCATTTAATTGTTCATTTAGTTAGGGAGATTAAATTATGTGGTCTTGTTTATTTGAGGTGGATGTATCCATTCGAGCGTTACATGAGGATTTTAAAAGGATATGTGAAGAATCCACACCGTCCTGAAGCATCTATTGTTGAAAGGTACATAGCAGAAGAAGCTATTGAGTTTTGTTCTGACTATATGTCAAAAGCAGAAGCAATAGGAATTCCTAGATCTCGTCATGATGGAACATGTGTGGGTAATGGTATACGAGGCTTAAAACTTAAGAGCATGGGACGTGAGGAAGTACTTCAAGCACATTTGTATATATTGAATAACACTGATGAGGTTCAACCTTACCTTTCTACTCATAAAGTCATTGTGAAGAAAAATTATCCTAGAATGAATGAAAAATGGTTGTTGAATGAGCATAACAAGACTTTCTTAAAGTGGTTTAAAGAAACCATTTTAACCAACAATACTACTTCTGATACACTAAAATGGCTAGCAAATGGGCCTCACTTTGTGTCATAACATGGACTGGCTATAATGTCAATAATTTTACATTCTACACAAAAAGTCAAGATGACAGTAGTACCATGCAAAATAGTGGGGTTATGGTCGTAGCTGAGTCCATGCATTTCTCTAGTTCAAAAGATAAAAACCCTGTTACAACATCTATATCTTACTTTGGGACCATTGAAGAGATTTGGGATGTCGATTTCATTAAATTTAAAGTGCCTATTTTTAAATGTAAATGGATTGACATCAATAATGGTGTTAAAATTGATGAATTTCGTTTTACATTGGGTGACCTTGAAAAGGTAGCGTATAAGGATGAGCCTTTTATTATGGCATCCCAAGCAAAACAAGTGTTTAATGTTAGTGATCCTTCTAACAAAAAATGGTCAGTGGTTCTCCAAGGTAAAAGTTTTCATGGACCAAATGAAAGTCTAGATTCAACGCTAGATATTTTTAAGACTCCTCCATTCTCACAACGAATACTTTGTTGAAGAAACTATAGTGGACGATGAGTATGCCACTCGTGATGATCATCAAGAAGGCATATGGGAGAATATTCAAACATAAGACTCGTAAGAAATAAAATGGTAATAATGATAATTTATCTTAATAAATTTCACATTATATGTAATATTTACTTTGATGGTTTATAGTTTTTACCAATGTATGATATGATTGCCTATAATTATTGTTCTCCATTATTTTGAAATATTATTGACCATTATTATTCTTTTTTAAAAAGGACACATGAATAATTCGTCAGCTCATTCGCAAAGTGTGGAGGGTACTCAATCTACACAAAGAAATGGTAGACGTGGTACACGTATGGCAAAGTTGAAACGTAAATATATGATGGGTAAGAAGTTATCGATTGATTTAGATCCATTAACTGGATTACCTTCAGGGATAAATAGGAAAAACTTTAAGGGTCATGTTGCTTCCCTTGCTCGATGCTTTGTCAGTATTTTGGTGGATAATTTGGACGACGTAGATAGCGACTTGAAAAAAATTAGATATGGGAAGCTATTAAGGTACTTGTAGTTTAAACTTTGAGTCTGAAATTGATCAACACAAACAAAAATAGTTATTACTTATTACTAAAATATTAAGCTATTAAGCTATTAAGCTATTAATGCCATACACTAACTTCTCCATTGGTTTTGTAATGTAGGTGAAATGGGATGTTCCTGATTCTGATTTTTTGAAAAAGAAATGGATTTCATATGCTGGTGAACGTTGGAGGGCATTTAAAACTAGTCTAGCATCTAGATATTTAAATGGTGGGAATTTGAGTCACAAGTCTCCTCTTGAGGCATATACTCATCTTGATAAGGACACATGGAAGGCGTTTGTTCAGAAGCGGCAGGATCCTTCCTTTGTGGTTAGCTAGATTTATAATTTAATTTATTTTATTAATTTATTTCTAGTATGATATTTAATTGGTACATTACTTATAATAGGAGAAACTAAAGAAGGCACAAGTGATCCAATCTCATAATAAATACCCTCACCTAATGTCTCGTTGGGGATATGAGTTGCTTACTGAAAGATTGATGAATGAAAAAATAAAGCAAAGATAAGAATCATCTGGAAATTCAATACTTGCACCTCCATCTCCACCATCACACCATGAAACATGGACGAGAGCCCGACAAAAGCCATCGGGATTTTATTAATTTAAACTAATAGTCATTGGTGATTTGTTAATTTGATTTGTTGCATTTAGAAAAAATATTTCAGCAGGTGTTATTTTTTTCATTCCTCTATTTATAATAACATGTAGAATAAATACAATAAATGTTAATTGATATGATTTGCTAATTCAATTCTTAATATGATTCTAATTCAAAAATTAGTGTTTGCTGTTTGTGTTTCTGATCTGGAAATTTGATTTTTAAAGCTTCATCGTTCATGAACCTTCATCTAAAAGCGTAATGTTTTGGAAGAATTGGATCTTGATATATATATGAAAGGACAATGAGGGTTTATTGATTCTCAACATGTTATTGATTCTGTCATTTTGGACTGGTTAAAGGGGCATATTATAATGAGGAATCAGGATCATCTATAGTTTTCAATTATAGCAAAGGGCAACCTAGTGCTATAAATCTTCCACCCTTCTGTCATGGGGCCCCTAGAAAACACTTGTCGAATAGCTGGTATAGTGGTACTATAGAGCTTTAGCGTAGCTGATATTGAACAAATTGATATTGTGTTGCAATACATTATTTAGTTCAAAGTATTGTCTAATAACAACTATAGTGCAATTGTTGAAAAGGAGTGAACTCACTAAGAATAGAATTCATGAGTAGAGTGTACTTAAGAAGTAGTGTACGATAAACAAGTGTCCCCTAAAACGTCACAATATAGTGCAGAATGTGTTGGGCTCATCCCACCTGGACATGTGCACCACAACAACTGGCTGGGACTGGTATTGTGAGTAGTAATGGGGCATATGCATAGGCACATAAGATATTTGATCCAAAGTTATTAACTGTAAGACCCATAATTTTAAATCGTAAATTATGCAATTTTAGGGTATTTTAGTGTTAAACTCTAAGGCTTTTTAGCCAAATTATTGTATTTTGGTACTTTGTAATCTTAATGCCAAAAATCATTTGGATCCCCGATTAAATTATTCGTCGAGCAATAGTTTTATTTATTTACGTTACGAAGAATTTAATATTAGACAATTTTGTTAAAATACCTCGGGTTGCTGGAAATTGTATCTGTCAACTGGGTTGCGACGAGAGTTGATATTTTTAACAAAAAGTTGTTTGGAAAATGATGGATGAAATGGTAATTTTCCAAAATATCTAGATATGTTTAGATATTTGTGGTTTAGTTTTAATAATATATATATATATATATATATTATTAGTTTAAGTATATATATATATATATATATATATATATATATATATATATATATATATATATATAAAGTAAGGTAAGTATATATATATTAGCAAGCAAGGAAACTAGGGCAAACAGAAAACAACATTCCTTCTTCTTCGTCTCTCTCTGTTTCTACTTTTGAGATATTTTCAAAACCCACAACACAAAAACCTTCACTTTTCTCTTAGATCTAAGCTTCGTTTTGAGAAGTGACAGAAGGGAAAGTTGCTCATTGCCACGCTGCGGTGCTAGTGAGCTAATTTTCGAAGCGACGTCACGAACGTAAACTTTATCGAAATTAATTACAGTACCGGAATCGTGTGTTAGAGCTATCGTTAAGGTAAGGACTCCTTCCAAACTTTTAGTTTGCATTTAGGATATTATTTGTGATTTTTTTGAAAATAAATTTGATGTATTTGAGTTGTGATTTTGTGAAAAATAAATTTAATTCATTTATGTGTGATTTAGTTGAAATTGAATTTAGTTTATTTTGAGGTGTGTTTTCTAGTGATTGAATCTCATAATATCCATTGTTAGTTTTTTTAAATTGTTGAGTGGTTATGAAATTGGGACTATGAGTAACATGTATGTGTTGAGAATTCATGGTAAGAGATTTAAGCTTTCTTACTTTTTCAAAGTTGTTGAATTTATTTTACGTGTTGGTTAAATTATGTAAGGTGAATGTGTTTCGTGGTTAATGATTGAATTCTGTGGTAGAATATATTGTAGATTTTTAAATTATTGGACAATGTATTGTTGCTTTGGTTTTGCATGTGAGTTATATGTTATGAAATAACATGGAATTGAACTTTGGACGTGGTTACTGGAATTGTTATAGTATTAGGTTGTAGAATTTGATTGAAAGATGTTAAATTAGAACATTAACAGCATTCAGATCGATTATTGTTGTGCTTTTAATGATTTGTATGTGAACCATGTAAATTGTAGAAGTATAATAAGTAATAAGAGGATTCAAAGTTGTTCTCTTGACACCAAAACAAGACTAGGAGTGAAATGAATGACAACAATAGTTCAACTAATTACAGTTAAAGCATGCTATGAAAGATGTCTCTTTTGGAAAAAACTATACCATTTTAGTGATACTTCACAGTTTTACTCTCCTGAATATAGTTTCTAGTGTAATCTCTTTCAAAACTTTGGAATTGGAATTGGTTGGCTAATGCCATCATGCCTCAATTTTTGGAGTCTTGAAAGATGAAGGTAGTTGTTTGCAGAAGCATGGTAATTTATTTAATGCCAAGAAATAGCAGCCAAAATTCATATCTGGATTGTAGTTGAAATAGGTAAGACATAGGAATATGCGTTGGCTGTTGATGGTTTATTGCAGACGGGGGTTGTAGAAACTTTAATTGGTGTGATTTATATGTTCATAATTATTATTATTAATTTTTGAGATGTGATTTATTTGTGGATTTTGTAGAAAATGAATTGATGAAATTTGGTGGTTTATGTGTAAAAATGTGGAGTTTTGAATTTGGGTGAGTTATGTTTAAATTGCTGAAATTTAATTGAGGTGTTATATATGTGTTGTAGAATTGAATTGATTTTAATCGGTGTGAATTGACGATAATTAAATTTGATGAGTTTGAGTTACGTAACGAGTTATTTTCAAATAAATGAGTTTGAACTGAAATTGAAATTTTTAAAAAAATTTAGCATTGTTTAAGTCGGAAAAAAGTTCAAATTTTAACTAAGTTAAAGAGTTTGAGCAAAAAGATAGATTGAAATTAAAGATGGTTAGAGCTCAAAATGTTACTCTTTTAATTACTCTTCAATTGAGTTTAAAAAGAAAAAAAAGTTTACAGCATTTTATTAACTCAAAAATTTTGGTGCTTTAATAGTCGAGTGTGTGTATGGGAAATTTTGACGATATTTGTTTTATTTAGTTTTAAGTAAATAATATAGATTATTGGGTTTTAAAACTTTGGTGTGTGGGAAAGATTTAATTTTGGAAATCTTGTTGTGTTTGGATTAGTTTTATTATGAACTAGTTGTTATATATATTCATGTTTATGTAGTTAGCTCCTTGAGTCTCGAAAAGGAATCGAGACCGTTGGCACCGAGTTAGCGGTGGGGAGAACACTGATATATTAATGTTGTTGTGGTGATTTATGGTTGAAAATTTTAGAGATTGAATGTGGTGATTAATGTTTGGAAATTTTGGTGATTTATGTTAGGTGAAATTGATGTGTTCATAATTAATATTATGAACTTTTTTTTTAGATGAAATTTATGTGTGGTTGTGGAAATTTTAATTGGTGTGAATAAATATGTTTGAGTATGTTCTATGTTGTGTCTGAAAAATCATTAGTGTTAAATGAGTATTAAAAATGGAGAATATTTTAATAGCTGCATTTACTTAATTATTATGGTGAAAAGAGTTAGAGTATACTCATGCATTTCATAGTACATGGTGACCGCGATGGGGCCATGGTGATAGTGGTGACCGTGATGGGCCACGAGATGATGCCATGTGAATTGTTGGTTCATCTTATCCTTGCAGGGATTGTCGCGTCGTGCTGATCTGTGAGAGATTGCACTCTAGAATGTGCTGATCTGTGAGCGATTGCATTCTAGAAAATTGTGCTGGTCTGTAAGCGACTGCACTCTTGTATGTCGTGCTGGTATGTGAGACTGCATGCTAGTAAATCGTGCTGATCCGTGAGAGATTGCACCTTGGTAATTAGTATTGGTCTGTGAGAGGCTGTACAATTATGATTTACGCCCCATTAGGAGGGCTTTGGTTTGGAATCCTGAATTCATGCATTTTGGCATATACGCATTGTATTAGAGTGTTTGACATGCGAGTTATGTTTGTTATACTATGATGATTGTGTATACATATTCGATTGTTGTTGTGAGTTATCGTAATTGCTTTGAGGTGTGAAGTTGGGTTGATTAAGTTTTGGTGTTAATTAAGTGTTCTTAATTGATAATATTAATATTTGAAGTGTTAATTGATTCATAGCTATTTAGAGCTGAAAATCTGTATTTTCTCCGTTGTATTCGGCTACGATAGTGCAATTTGTTAAAACTTCATTTTTCAACATTGTTTATGCATTTTTGGACATATGAAAACCCTTTCGAGGAGTATGCTAATACGAAAGGATCTTTTGAGCATTTGAATATATAAAAATTTTGCTAAGTGTTATTTGTTAATTTTGGTTGGTGACCCTTTACAATTATTGTGGAATTTGGGCTTTGCCCTTAGATGATACCCGAGTTCATTCCACCGACTGTTACCTTGACGGCGGAGACGTCGTTAGACTTCCCTGATCGAGACTCGTCGACTGCTTGGGTATATGACCCAATCTCAAGCAGGGCCACGTATATGGGGAGGGTAGTGAGGACTAGTAGGAAAGCTGGGGTAGTATTTCTTGTAGAACTCACTCGCGAGAAGATCAATTATCCGGTACCTTCCGGATTAGTGCTTGGGACGAGTGGAGCTTGGGAAGATGTGAAGGATTCCTCAGTTAGAGTGGAGGCAGAGGCCATCGTGGGAGCTGAGGATATAGTGGTTGGACCAGGGACTGGCAGAAAGGATAAGGGGCCGATGCCCATGGAGCGAGAGATTGTAGGGCCATCTAGGCGGGCCGAGACAGAGCTTCCTCTTCCAGTGATTGATCCTTTACCGACTGCCACTAAGGTAGCAGACTGTTTTGAGGTCCCGGCGCCGCCGAAGCCACCTATCTCGTGGGTGAATCTAACTTCCGAAGAGAGCGATCCGTCTATGGATGTTGATGAGGATGAGGTTACCTCGAGGATGGATGTTGTGCAGACGGGACTTGTGGAGTGTGTGGAGGTCACCCATGTTATTGTAGTTGCTAGAGTATGATCAGATTAGTTTTGTTGTATAAGGACTTGATATCTTTCTTTTGGGGGTTGTACTTATTTTATTTTGGGATGACTGTAACTATACTTATACGGTTAGATGACTTCTGTCTTAGTGGGTCTATGTTCCATTTTTTTTTTGACGTGACCATAGGGGATTAGTATTTCTTGGAGCAGTACTTATATATGTGTCTGCCGAGAATACCCCAGGGGTATGAGCAATGTCTGATAGGTCTCATAGCCCCGACGTATTTTATATTTGCATATTTTGGTTTATCGCCTCAAAACTATTTCAGTTTGTTATAATTATGATGTAATTAATTATAACAATTGTCGTCTGTGTTACACTTTGGTATTTCATTAGTGGATTTAAAAAAAAAAATATACACTTATGTTGTTAAAAATCGGGTTGTTACATTAACAAAGTAATGGGGCACATAATATAATTAATCTCTATGTGGCATTGCATAACTAAGTTTATATACTAACATAAAACAGTTTGCTGTAGCTATTTTTGCCTATAATAACCCACAGGTTGGTTAATAAGGTGGCTAACGGTAGATGAAGTTTTCATTGTCTTTTTTTGCTTTGCCCATTCAGAGGAACTGTATGTTAATTTTTGTGTTAAAATTCTTGGCTTTGTTTCAATGTTTTAACATAAGCTTGCAGAAATGTGTATGGAAGAGGTAATGATAGAGATTGACTGGAATTACTTACTAGATAATTTTTTTTCCTTTATTGCATTCATTAAAACATGCTATTTTTTATTGCATTCATCTTTTTGTAGAGCTTTGGGTGAATATAATAAGTTGAGAAAATTAAGAAAGAACAAGCCCACATGGACCATTCCCATTGTAAGTTGTTTATATTATATATATAGAATTTCAATTATAATTTATATGTTTTTATCTATATAATATTTATTCATTATAATATTAAATTTTAGTGCCAAAGACAACCTAAAGGTTATGAGTGTGGTTACTACATTATGATACATATGTTGAACATTGTATCTAGTGGTCTTGTTGATTAATGGATGCGGGTATGTGATAGATTTTTTCAAAGTTAGTATTAATTAACTACTTATGACTTTTATGGTCATGTGATTTAGATAACTTTGTTATTTCAATGTTTATAATTCCGATATTTGGAGAATCAAAATCATTCGAAGATGAAAAATGATGAATGTCCGACAACGTTGTGCAAACTTGATTCTTGAACTAAAAGAAAATGCTTGAAATACTTTTATCATTTTAGTATCTTTAGACTGTTAATAGAAGATAATATTTTTGTTTTTAACTAGTGAATATTATGTAGCTCTAAATTTGATAATTTAGATTTTGTAAAAAAATTATGACTCATTGTCATTGATTTTTAAATTTAAAGCTTCGTATGAAGTTGTGTTTTATGGTTGAATGAGAAATTCTAGTTAATAGTGTAAAATGTGAAATTATGAGGATGCATATGTAAGGGGTGAAATTTATGAAGAAAAAAATTTTAAAAATTAATTATTTAAATCGATTGGCTCAATAAAATAAACAATTTTGAATATGACTTGTTATATTGATTCAAATTTAACCGATGTAATAAATGAATTTTGAATATGACTTGTTATATTGGTTCAAATTCAACCGATCTAATAACTCATTTTTGAATTTGACTTGTTATATTGGTTCAAATTCAACCGATCTAATAAATCATTTTTGAATTTGACTTGTTATATTGGTTCAAATTCAACTGATCTAATAAATCATTTTTGAATGTGACTTGTTACATATATTATTTTAGCTAATTTAACAATTAACTATTTATTACAACGCTTGATGTTAGATCGTACAAGGAACCGATCTAACAAGTACGTAGGAACCGATCTAACAAGGTTTAATTACACTAGTGATTGCAAGCAGGTTACATTTAAGTGGTTCGATATAAGGTAGGGTAACCACTAAACCAAACAACAAGGTAGTAACAACAAGTTGGAACGAATCCACCTAATCCAATGAAATGAACGAATGTGTTTCCCTTAAATCATAGTTTATAGTAAGTAGTTTTCCAACAATTAAACGCTCACCCTGAATAATTTTTTAAGAAGATGAGACTTCTTCTCCACTGATATGGTAGACATGTCTTTTGACAATAGGGTGTACAACATTGTCGTTGTTGACAACTCATCATTCTTCTGTTCAGAGCATTTATTTGCAAGGTGGTCGGGTTGATACAAATGTATCAAACCATGGGTCGGACTGGGCATTCAATTATCTTGTGTCCTTCTCTATTGCAACAAAAATCCAAGATAAGGTGCTCATGGTTTTGACTTGGAATTTTAGGTTTTTTACCTTCCCCGTTTTGAAGTTGGAGTTGGTCTATAGTATTGACCTTACGATGTCATACATAAAAGTTGTGTTAGAAAATAATTATAACTTAATAGCGTATTTTTAAAAGAATGCAACTCAACTCACACATTATTATTATTATTTTTGGTAAAAGCTAATTTACTAATTGTTAAAAAAATGTTCATTTTCGTGCTAAAACAAAATATAATATGAAATCCTCAAACTAAGTTACAATCACAAAGCTAAGTTGGAGTTTCAATGATTGAGTGAAAACTTAGGACATGTAGTCATTATGTCTAGTATCATGTTTAGGCTCTCACCATGCATTATATGAAATTTTATCTTTAGTCACAATAAAAGTCTATAGATAAAAGTATAAACATCGTAGGGATAACTAAAACTACCTACTTCGATGAAGTTTTTTTCGTGGTACATAATTACCCAATACCTACCGACTCTCGCCATCGCTATAGGGTATAATGATAGGCTTTTGTCTGTTGCTTTAAATATTTGATTTTACATACAGGTGTTTCACCGTTGGTATATAGTGTAGCCATAATTTATAAAAGTTATACCTACGATTTTGGTTACGTTGTTATAAATTTAAGTGACAACTTATTTATGTTGGTATAGGTTTTAATAGTAACAAATTTGTAATAAATATAAATTTTTGTTATCAATAAAAATTCTATAATAATTTAGAATTTTACTTTATAAAATTAACCAAATGAAAATACACAATAAAAACATTGATTAGTAGTGAAAAACATTGTTTTACTAACATTTAAAATAGACATATTATGTCATATCTAACAATCTGAACAAACATTAAGAAATGAAGTCCACTAAACTGTCAAGATTCCATCTTCAACAACAAATTAATTTTTAATCTTCACCTGAAATCAATAAAATAACAAGTGAATAAATACACAATTTAACATAAAAATATTATTAATAAAACAAAGAAAATATTAATGATTTTAATCAAAATATTAATTTCATTGTTGTTGTTTGGACTAAAATAATTGAAATTGTTTTGAGCACTAGTAGCATCAGGAAGCTATCACAAAAATTAGAAAATATTACTTATGAAAAATACGAGTATTGAACTTATGAAGCAACTTGGATAAGATTAGTAACTTATGATATACGTGTCTTGCAGTCTGTATTATATCATTCACATCTTCTCCAGAAAATCGATTTTGAATGAAAGTCATCATATTTGCTAACAAGCTTTCCATATTCTTTACTCTTTCGCGCATCTCTTCATTTTTAGATACACAAACATTCAATTTTTTTAAATGAGGAATCTTATCCATACATCGTCCACGTCCATTTTTTTTCTACAGTTTTGATGTCTATAACCACAAATTTAAGTGTGTCACTATAACGATTAGTGACAAATTTATGTCACTGAAGGTATAAGACACCTATACCAATAGCAAATAATTTATTTGTTGGTATAAGTTATCTATACCTACAATTTTTAATGTTTTCATTATAAACTTTTGTAAGTATATGTCTATTTTCTTGTAGTGATATGACATATATAAGTTATTATTACTGATTCTATCATTATAATAAATAAAATATAATCACATTTAGTTATGACAGACTTTAGTCGCCGGTGTATCAACTTAGTAGTAAGAGATTGGAATTATAACCTTAAGGGACATACCTCAAATGACGTATAAGATAGTTCAAAGATAACCATTAGTGTGACTATTATTAAAAATAATTTCTCATTCTCAATTTTTCTTTTAAATTTAAATTCTATAGAACTTTTATAACATATGAAATGGTTTGACAAGTTATATGAACTGAAATTTTTCCACTATTTATGTGTTACAGGCAAAAGGTGTCACACTGACAGATTCAAGTTTCCCTACCCTAACCCACTATGAGTGTGTTTTCTTGGTGAAGGTTCTAGTTTGTTTTGATTATTGTTGAATATATGAATTATAATAGTTTGATGTAACTAACTGATTTCAATAATTCTTCACATATTATGGAAAAATCCTTTAATAAAAATGAATCATGAAAAATGTCTAACAGTTGCATTTAAAAATAAGTTTGATTCAAATCATCCTATTTATATGATGATTTGAATTACCCTCTCCAAAATAAAATTATGAATGGTTTAGAACATCTATTTCTAGAACTTGATTCGAATCGTGATTTCAGTCATATCATTCAAAGTTGGTTGATTATAATAACTATTTTGTCTAATTTGAATCATGTTGTTTTTGGCTTTTTTAATTCATTATATTTTTTTTCTTCAAGTTGTACTATTAATAATCTTCATCCACTTTCTTTATAATCTAACATTCATGATTCTTCTCTATTTTCTCTCATAATCTAATTGTGAGAGTGAATGATAAGATTCATCATCATCTACAATAAATAACAAATAAAAATAAGAGATTTCTTTTCGACCTAATTGGGGATGATTGAGATTTTCAGGTTTCTATTATATTGAAAAGTTTTGAATGAGCCATATCAACAAAAGCTGAAGGCTCAAGGGTGGATGATTCAAGGTTGAATTTGCAGCTAAATCAAATTAGGATTCAGGGAGATTCTTGAAAAGGTTTTTCAAGATTTTAAGGTTTCTAAATACATAAGTAGTTGAACGCACGGAATCAAAGAGTTTTTATAAATGGGCTCAAGGAGCTTCTTAATGTAATCATAACTATTAATTATTTAATATAGTGGAAGAAAATATTGGATTGGTTTATAAAGGGACTGAATGTAGAGCACTTGCTAGGACAATTATGGTAGAACCTGTATAAATCTTGTTGTTTTCCTCTTTAACTTTAAATCTTTATTTTTTTACAATTTTGATTAAATTTGATTATATTATTTTTAGCGTTTGGTTGATTGTAATTTTTTTACAAATTGTTTGTATTAATAAAAATATATTTTATCAAAGTGCGAAAAATTATCGTATCAATAATCAAATTCTCCTTTATTCTTAGTGTTTTGCAATCAATCTTTGTTGTTTATCAATTGTTTCAAAAGAATAAGTTTTATATTTTTATCAAATGCATACAAATGAATCCATTCACCCCCTTTGAATTATATTTATTTTTAAAATTTTTTTTAACGTACTAAACTAAAATAAAGAAAAACGGTGCGAATAAACAAAAATAAAACATCATAACACAACTGATTTATCCTAGTGTGGTAGCTACGTCATGTCTCTTCAACTTGAGGGATTTAATCCACTAATTTGCCATTGAATCACACTTACACTAAACAACTACTAGTTAAACTGAATGTGTTTGTAACAACCCAATCATTACTGTTATTGGCACTTTTAATCACGACATTCTCATCTCCTTTTCCTCTCCATAAGAAATAATAAGTTTTTTCCTTTCATGAGAATCGAACTCGGTACCTCGGGGATAAGTACCACCGCTCACACATTTCCACTACCAATTGATAAGATCAATTGGTAGTGGGAATGTGTAGATGATGGTACTTATCCCCAAGGTACTGGGTCTGATTCCCACAGAAGGCAAAAACTCACTATTTTCTATGGAGAGAAAAGGTGGGCGAAAAGATCATGATTAACAGTGCCGATAACGGTAAGGGTCGGGTTGTTACTGTGTTCATATCTTTTAGGCGATTGTATTATGCTTATTAGCGTGTTTCTTGTTGTGTATTTCAAGTGAGGAAGTCACGTTCTTTTATAGATATCTTTTGGATTTCTTGTCATTCTCTTGATTGCTAAAAATCAACATATATCATGAAGTTTTGTACGAATAATTTTGAGATTTATTTTCCATAGAAAAATTTCATAAATAATTCCTTGTAATTGATTTAGAGTATCTTGGTATGGAGATAGAGGAAGAAAGGGTTGTTACTATGTACATATCATTTAGGCAATTGTATTATGCTTATAGTAACATGTTTCTTGTTGTATCTTTCAAGTGAGGAAGTGACGTTCTTTTATAGATATCTTTTAGGATTTCTTGTCAATGTCTTGATTGCTAAAAATCAACATATATCATGAAGTTTTGTACCAATAATTTTGAGATTGATTTGCCATAGAAAAATTTCTTAAATGATTCCTTGTAATTGATTTAGAGTATCTTGGTATGGAGATAGAGGAAGAAAATGATACAATGATCAGAGAGTGTCTCATAGACCTTTAGACAAGTAAAAAATTTAAGATGTTCCTTAAAGTATGTGCAAAAACTGTCTTCTTCAGAGCATTGACTTTCATAAGAACTTTGACTTTCATCAGAGCATATGTTATAAATAAAATTCAGACGATAAAATAGTTGATATGATTATTAGTGTCAGACAACCACTTGCTTTTCAAGATTATCAGAGGTCGAGTGTCGGATGCTTGTTGTAGTCATCAAAAGCAGACGAAACATGTTGGAACCAATTTATACATAGAGTTATGATGACAAAACTTGTATTTTTAATAACAACTTTTCTTTTTAGTTATTTGACTCCCCCTAACTTAGGGCTCTCCATAAGTCTAAGTATCATTTTATCCCCTACTTAATTAAATATATTTCTCTCTATTTTGTCATCAGACAAAAAGACTTGAAAGTGAGACTTTATTTTGTTCATTTTCATTCGTTCTTTTTTTTAATAATATGAATATAACATATTACAAGAAAATATAAAAACTAATTCAAAAATACTCTGAAGTTATTACAACATCAGTTAGATATGAAGATAATGTTTATGTTTTTTCGTGATGAAGTCAAACTTATCTTCATGTACTGGTTTGATGAATGGAATACATTTTTCCATCTTTTTTTTTTCTTGTGTGTTATCTCACTCATGGTTGTTACTTACGCCAGAACTTGACTTGACTATTGTCTGCATGCATATATTGAAATGATCTAGGTATTTGTTTCTTGTTAAGCTACTAGCCTAATCACTACAAGAAATCTCCTCATTTGTGGCCAAGTTTACAAATAATTTGTGGCCGAAAAAAGCCCTCACAAATTAGTGGTCGAAAAAATCCTCACAAATACAAAAATTAAAATTGGTCTTTATTTGTGGCTGAAAAAGCCCTCACAAAAACTTAAAAATTTAAGTGGATTTTGTGGCTGTCTAAGCCCTCACAAAATCACAACGTTGTGATTTTGTGAGGGCTTAGGCAGCCACAAAATCCACCTAAATTTTTAAGATTTTTGTGAGGGCTTTTGCAGCCACAAAATCAACCATTTGTGAGGGTAAATGCCGCCACAAAGGCAAGCCATTTGTGGCCGCCCTGGCCGCCACAAATGCCTGATCCATTACCTTTTGTGGCTGCAAATGCCGCCACAAAATCCCAAAGAGACATTGCCATTTGTGGCTGCCCAGGCCACCACAAAGTATCAACCATATTCTATAAATATCACTTCACTTCTCTTATCATTTTTCACTTCAACCTTCTCTCTAAACCTTCTTTCTAAATTTTCTCTCCACCATCTCTCTATAAAAATTATTCCTCCAAGCTTGCTTGAATTTTGGTAAGTTTATAATATATTATATATTTAGTTTTTTATTTTTATTTTTGATTTGAAGTTATTTATGTAATTAATATTATTGAATTTTTATTTTGACAATGGTGATATTGTGTTAATTACTTCGAAGAGTTCTAAGCTCTAGTATTTTATACATTTTTAATGTAGATTAGTAAATATATATGTGATATTATATATATATATATATATATTTATATTATTTTTAAAATATAGATTAGTAAAATATATGTTGTTGTATATTTATTTATAAAAAAAAATAGAAGTTATGTTGTTTACATAATATATGATAAATAAAAGTTATGTTAATATAATTATTTTTTTAGAAAAATATTATTAAAATTGATGATATTAATATTTTTTGTTAATTATTAAAAAGAGTTGTAGTTGATTTAGTACAAAAATTTATATACTTTAACGTTCTCTATTTTTTTTATATATATATAAAGAGTTAATTATTTTATG
This sequence comes from Cicer judaicum, assembly GCA_037974835.1. Lineage (NCBI taxonomy): Eukaryota > Viridiplantae > Streptophyta > Magnoliopsida > Fabales > Fabaceae > Cicer > Cicer judaicum. The sequence continues at coordinate 1,173,263 of JBBPBS010000713.1, forward strand.
AAAGATTTCATTAATCATCATTTAAAATTTTATTCGGTTTATATAATTATAGTCTTGATAATCATTTATTATATTATTTGCAAATGCTCCTCTAATTGACATATAAAGTATGTAAAAAATTTATATATAATGCTTTTGAAAAATAAAACAATTAATATATAAAACATATATATATATATATATGCACATAATTTATATATTTATTTAATTTTTAGAATATATATATATATATATATATATATATATATATATATATATATAATAGGAGTTTTTCTGGAAGAAATGGTCTTAAACAACATTTTGTTAACAAGGTTGAAGATTTTCTCAATTTTGCGAGAGTGCAAAAAAATTTCGAAGATAAAGGGGGAATGAGATGTCCATGTTCTTTATGTCGATATAGACGATTTAAAAGTGAAGATGAAATAAGAGTGCATTTATATGCAGATGGATTTATGCCTTAGTACTTAATTTGGATTAATCATGGGGAAGAGTCTCCGGCGACGCCTAATACTAGTTCATGTGTGGAGAATAACATAGGTCCTTCTAGTAGTACTAACATGTTAGATATAGATTATTATAACTATCAACACTTTGAGGTGATGAATGATATGATTTCGGATATTGTTGAGGTTAATTTGTCATTCAATGAAGATCAATATGACGATACCGATGGACTTCCGAATGAAGAAGCTCAGAGATTTTATGGTATTTTGAAAGAGACAAACAAACCGTTGTTTGAAGGATCTCTAAACTCAAAGTTATCAATGTGTATTAGACTATTAGCTTTGGATTTGATGACTAAAATGATGCTAGACGCAACACCTGTTAGAGATGGTTTGCCGCAAAGTTATTACAATGCTAGTTAATTATTGTGTGTTTAATTTTTGGTTTGTAAGACATTATTTATTAATTTTGAATGTTTTATTTGGTTTGGTAGTAATTACTTTAATTATTATTATATTTTTATATATAATAGTTATTTTAATTTTTAAATTTAATTTGTATTTAAATTTAAATTAATCTTTAATTATAATTATAACTTAAATATTAAATTTTAAATTTAATTTAAATGATAACTAAATTGTAATATTATATTTTTAATTTATATTAATATTAGTTTATTATATATAACATATTAAATTTAAATTTAATTTAAATTTAAATATTATATTTTTAATTTAATTTAAATTTTAATTAAATTATAATATTGTAATTTAAATTTAAATTTTAAATTTATATTCATATTAATTATTATATATAATATTATTTTTTATTATTAATTCGAATTTAATAAAATAATTTTTTAATAAAGTTAATATTTTGTGGCGGCCTAAGCCCTCATAAAATATATATTTTTTAATCTGGAATATATTTTGTGGCGGCCTAAACCCTCACTAAGGGAAGCATTTGTGGCGGTCTAGGCCCCCCCAAAGGCTTAACTTTATAAAACCAATCGATCATTTGTGGTGGCCTAAGCCCTCACAAAGTGAGGCATTTGTGACGGCTTATGCCCTCACAAAATCAGACGTTTATGACGGCCTTTACCCTCACAAAAGACAACGAAATTTTGACATTTTGTGGCCTTTTTGGCCGCCACAAAAATTTGTGACCACCTTATTTGTGGCTGCATAAGACCGCCACAAATGCCTACTTTGTGAATAAGTATACCCTATAATTATCCATTTGTTTAAGCCCCTTTGAGCCTAATTATCCCATTCTTTGTTATATAGCTCATTACAAGCCTAAAAGTGAAAAAAAATGAATTGATTCAATCTTGGGGCATAAATGAGTCTTTCCTTAAAGAAGTGTAGGGGTGCTCAACTTGTTTGTTTAAATTTGAAGGTTTAAAAAAAAACAAAAAAAGAAAAGAAAAAAAAAAATATGAGGAATAAAATGAGAAAAAATGATTGTGTTTCGAGCAAAGAGAGTGTAAAAATAAAAGTCAATGATATTTTGTTGAGTTACTTCTTAATGTTGTTTTTCTCTCTTAATCATTAGTCATTTATCCTCTTTGACTTTCAGCCCTAGTTTCTTTAGGATTATCACACCCTTACCTTGACCACGTTACAACCTGAATAAAGACCTTTTGATCATTATGTGCATGTGTTTGAAATATAGATTATAGAGGTTTGTCAAGCCTATGGTAGTGCTAGCTTTCATGTTGTACTTTGAGTGTAAACAGTAGCCCAAACACTTTGAGATGGATTTATATTCTGGGAGGACTCTATCACTTATAATGCATTCTTTAGTTAACTTGCCTTCTTTTTTGCCTTGATTGTGATAAAAAAACTATTCATGATTTCCTTAAGCTAGAAATATTTTTTTTCTCTCACCACTTTGCATTCATAAGAATATTTGGAATCACATGCATTATTTTGCTCGGGGAAAAGTTTAAGTGTGGGGAAATTTAATCATAGCATTTGGGGCACATATTTCTAGGTTTTTAGTTTGGTATTTTATAAGTTCTTTATAGCTTAGAATAATTTTTTAGTTTGTTTCTAAACTTTGGGTCAAAATTTTATTATAATTTTATTATTTGCATTTTGACTCTTTCTCGCTCTGTAGGCAATAACTTGAGCTCTGCATATCAGATTGATGCATATGAGCAGGCGTTGGAAAGATAAATATCAGAGCTACAACTTTTGTTTTGACGAAAAGAACAATTCCGAACCTTATTGTGTCTAAATGGTGTATTTTGTAATCTGGAGTTTTGTAATAATTTTAAATACCGGTCTACTTGTTTCTAGACCCTAAAGTCCAATTTCGAGTACTATATATTGGAAGCTTTCTTTCTTTCTTTTCTAGAGAGATGAAATTTTAGGATTCAAATTACTACAAGAAATAAACACTTTTTATTTTAATTTCATAGAAGACTAATTTTATAAGATTAATCCATGAGTTCAGAGTTGCATCAACACCTTGAGATTCAGGTTACATTGTCAATTTCGCTTCATGATTCTATCTTTTGTTTATTTGAATATAATGATATTCTCATTGCTTAAATTGAATTTCAATAGGATCAATTAAATTCATTTGACATAATTTGGTTTCGATTTCTAATTTAATTGAATTATAATTTTGCGACGTTTGATCATTAATTATAATATTTTGATGATTGTGATGCTTATTCCAGTGAAAGATATCGCATTCACATAATATTTATCACGCTTGTTTGATCAATTCTATAGTCAAATAAGAATAGAATCACAAATTAGAAATTAAACTCATTGATAAAATTTTGATAGGTCTTAAACTCGAATCATTGGATTAATCCTTTTGCTCACATATTAAAAAAAAAACCTTAAAAACCCCCATTTCTAATTTTAACTTTCAATTTGGTTATTATTATTATATCAGAAGTCCTTGCGAAATGACTCAAGTTATTACCTCTATTTACATTTTATCAATTGTATTTGACTTGTGTGCGACAACAGATCATTGCTTATCAGAGTTGCATGTGGTATTTTCAATTGATGTTGAACAATAATTAATTTTCGGAGTTAGATTTTCAGCCTTAAGTTGAGTAATATTAGTTTTTAGAGTTGCATTATCTGTCTTAAGTTCAGTAATATCAATTTTTAGAGTTGTATTTTCTATTTTAAATTCAAAACTTCGATATTTTTTAAATATTAATGATTTCAGTTATATTTGTATTTTCATTCCTAAGTGTTTTCAGTTTTGAAGAAAATTTGTGATTTTTATTTAAAAAAATCATTTATAGCAACATTTAAATTGGACCGAGTAAAGTCAGAAAATACCTCAATTTTTTCATCTATTGATTAACTTTTAGAGTCATAATTTGTGTTGGATCCAGAAGCAGAATTGGTATGAACCATTATAGCCAAATTTTCTTGTTCATGGTCAAAGGATTCATCAGAACTATCCCATGTAGCCATTAGACTTTTCATCTTGTGTCTGGAATCCTTTCTCTGGTGTTTCAATTTCTCCAGATTTGGACAGCCTTGAAGTAATAATGTTGATTTACAAGGAGAGATGGTTTGAATTGTAAATGTTCATATTTAAAATTTCATGTAAAAACTTAAGATTTTAACTCAAGATTGATCTTGGTAGTGAAAGCAGAAAGCAGAGAACGTTCTTGGTTTTAACCAAAAAATGGAGAACGTTCTTGGTTAGTTAAAATCAATAATTCAATTTATGTATTTAACTTGATAATCAATCAGACTGAAAGTAAATAGAGATAAAGAAAAAGATACCAGACAACGATATATTCTGGTTTACCAAACTTAGGTTACGTCCAGTCCTCAAAATTGTGAGATTTTGATTAAGTGTTTAAAATGGAGAACGATCATGGTTTACACCACTAGTTCACATAAACGTTGATCTGTTACACAAGGTCCTTTCCACACGGAAAGGTTTTCAAAATGATCACCTATCAATCTTTAGATAGGAATTTACACTTTACCTTTTAATCATAAAAGGATTTCTTACAATCAACTAAAATTATACTCAACACTTATAGTCTTTGAGTTTTACACAATAATGATAAGAGTGTTTGATAGAATCTAAATGATCTCAACTCGTGTTCGAGATTTGATCCTTTACGAGAGATTCAATATAACAATAACATCAAATTTAAGTATGATCATAACTGACTCTTCTTCAAAATGAGAGAATTTCAAGTATATGATTGTGAATAATTGATGAATTTTCTTAGTTCTTGAAGTTATGATTTTCCTTTGAAGTTATAGGCTTTAGGAAGGTTGATGACAACCAATAGATTCGTTGGAAAGTGCTCAGCTATAATGTGTTAGATTTTGACCAAAGACCAAACTTTATTAATTGAAAATGTTCATGTCTTTGAACATTATGCGTTCTGTTTCTGTAATGGTAATGGCTGGTCTAAAGCTTCTCAATTAGTGCCATAGTATTTTTCTTCTTCTTTGACTCATCTTCTTCAAGCTCAATTTCATGTGATATGAGAAAGCTAATTAATTCTTCTAGCTTAAGAGTATTCAAATATTTTACTTCCTGAAAGGAAATAATCTTAGGTGTCCATTTGCTTGTCAAACTCCTAAGCATTTTCTTCACATGATCAACAGTAGTATAATTGTTCTCAAGTACCTTTTGCCTTAAGACCAGGATCCAGAAATTATTGTTTCAATGTCTTCATCTTCTCTAATCTTGAACAACTCATACTTTTTGATTAGGAGGTTGGTCTTTGCTACTTGAACTTGCTTTCCTTTACTACTAGGAGGTTGGCCTTTGCTACTTGAACAACTCATTGTTGAGGAAGTTGTTTGACATGCACTTCTTCATTTATGTAGCCATTTAAGAAAGAACTTTTCATATCCATTTGATATAGAGTAGTTTCATTAAATAAAACAAAGAAAGTAGAAGTCTGATAGCCTATAACCTTCCCATAGGGGTGAAAGCTATAGTGTAATCAATACCTTTCTATTGATTGCATCCTTGGGCTACAAGTATAGCTTAGTTTCTAACCACTTCAATAGACTTCATTTCTTTAGGCTTGGGGACAAGATCCCATACATCATTTCTTTTGAATTGATTCAATTCTTCTTGCATAGATAATATTCCTCAATAATCTAATAAAGCTTCCTGTATAGTTGTAGGTTCAATTTTATATAGTAGTCCAAACATATACGTTTCTTTAAGAGTGGGTCTAGTTCTCAGAGGATTAGTTTCTTTTCCTATGATCAGATATTTTGGATGAGAGGATTGGTATTTCCATCTAGGTTTGGATTCCCAATTATCTTGATTTGATTGCTTAGACATTTTTTATTTCTTTGATATATCTAGTTCCTCTAATATCTGTAAATATGCATAGTCTATATCTGGTTTGACTTTTTTATGGTCCAATTTTTTATCATCAAACTTGAGATTAATTTATTCCTCAACAATCAGTGTTTCTTTGTTGTATACCTTGTACTCTATACTTTTTACCATTGACAAAAGTTGTCTTTACAGGGCCAAATAAATCAAGATGTAAAAGTTCAAGTGGTCTATAAGTGAAAATAATGTTTTTAGAATAAAGGAAGATTTTGTTTGTTTCCCTTTCTGACATGCCTCACAAAGAACAATTGATTCTTACTTCAGATTTGGCAAGCCTTTGACTAGATCAAGTCTTTTCAATTTTGAGACTTACCTCAAATTGGCATGTCCTAATATTTTGGGCCAAACTAGTTATTCATCACTTATAGTTATAAGGTCATTGTCTTCTTGTTTACTCAAGTTAGATAAGTTTATTTTGTAAATGCTGTTTTTTCTTTTGCGAGTAATTAATATTGTTTTTGCTAACATCATAGATCATAGAAGTTTGTTTGCAAGAAATTAATGAAAGGTTTTTTCATACATAACAACATTGTAGATTCTATTATCTAAAGTTTTTGGAATATTTTCTTTTAAAGTTATATTTTCCCTTTTTCAGGTTTTCAAACTCCTTTTCAAGGGAACTACATTTGTTTGTTAAGATGTCATGAGCTTTTCCATGAGACTTATGTTTTGAGGAAATTTTATTATTTTTGTTGAGAAACTCATTTAACATAACTATTAGTTCATTATGAGATAGGTTAGACAATCCATTAGTATCTTCATCAAAATGTTCATCGTCAAAGCCAGTGTTAGAGTGAGTATCTCCATTAGAGCCATGTTTCCATGCTTTTCATCTGCATCAAATGATTCATCAAAGTCATTCCAAGTAGCTATCATATCTTTTATCTTTTCCTTGAAATCTTATATTTGGGATTTTCTTTTCTAAAGTTTAGGTCATTTTGATTTTTAATGACCTGGTTCTTTGCACTTATAGAAGATGAGTAATTTCTGTTCGAATGAGAAATATTCTCTAAGTACTTTTTACAGGTCAGAGGCAAAAAAAAATTTAAAAAATATATATTCTCTATGTACTTTTTACAGGTCAGTTACAAAACTAAAATTATATGTGAAGCTTGTCAAATAGGAAAACAAACAAAGAACTCCTTTATTCCTAAGATCTTAGTCTATACCTCAAAGCCTCTTGAGCTCTTACATATAGATCTCTTTAGCCAGTGAAAACAACCTTTCTCAGTGGAAACAAATATGGCTTTGTTATAGTAGATGATTATACTAGGTGGACATGGGTAAAATTCTTAAGAAGTAATGATGAATCCCACAAAGTGTTTATCACATTTTGCAAACAAATAATGAATTAAAAGGGTATAAAGATTGAAACAATTGATGAAGGAGAATTTGAAAACAAGTTCTTTGAATGTTTTTGTGTTGACAATGGAATCTCTCACAACTTCTCCTCTCCTAGAACACCCCGACAAGAAATGGCCATAACCATATTAAATGATATGAATATTGGAAAACTCTTTTGGACTCAAGCAATTAATATTGCATGTTATATTAAAAATAGTCTTAATTAGATATCTATATTGAATAAAACACCATATGAATTGTGGAAAAGTACAAAGCCTAACATCTCTTATTTTAAACAAAATTTGGTTGTACTTGTTATATGTTGAACACAAAAGATACTTGTTATAAGGATGGATTCTTGCAATGCAAGAAAAGTTAAAAGAATTTAAGAAGAACATTATTGGAACCAAATGGGTTTTCAAAAACAAGCTAAATGAAAAAGGTGAAGTGGTCAGAAACAAGGCAATACTAGTAGCACAAGGATATAGTCAACAAGACGACAATGATTACATTGATACATTTGCTCCAGTAGCCAAGTTAGAAGCTATCTTTATCATACTTTCTTTTGCTGCAAATAATAAAAGTACATTAAATCAAATGGATGTTAAAAGTGTTTTTCTAAATGGTTATGTAAGTGAATAAGTTAATGCTTAACAACCCCCAAATTTTGAAAGTTTTGAATTTCCAAATCATGTTTTTAAGCACCTAGGGCATGGTATGATAGACTTAGTAACTTCTTGCTTAAAAATAACTTTGAAGGAAGACAAGTAGATAATAAATATTTTAGAAAATAAATAGCAGATGACAATCTTGTTATACAAATTTATGTTGATGACATTATTTTTGGATCTACTAATGCCACTATATTCTTCTTAGGGATACAAATTCAACAAAGACAAAAAGGTATATACATTCATCAAACTAAATATACAAAAGATCTTATTAGGAAGTTTTGGACGAGTGATTGCAAACTTATGGCTACACCAATGTATTTTACTTGTTCACTTGAGAAAAGATGATCCAGGCAAAAAATTTGACCAAAAAACCTATAGAGCAATTATTAGATCACTACTTTACCTTTCCTCTTCTAGACTTGACAGCATGTTTAGTGTGTGTGTATGTGCAAGATTTCAAGCTGACCCTAGGGAATCTCATTTAACTACTATTAAGAGAATCCTTAGATACCTAAAATGCATTATCAAATTTACCTTGTACTACTAGAAATCTCCTAAGTACAAACTGAGTGGATACTATGATTCTGATTATGATGCAGATAAACTTGAGAGAAAGAGCACTAGTGCCAACTGCACGTTTCTTGGTGATAACTTAATATCTTATCAAGTAAGAGACATAACACCATTACAATGTCAACAATATAGGCTAAGTACATTTTAGCAGCTGGCTACAGTTCTCAACTACTTTGGATGAAGCATCAACCTGAAGACTACTAAATCCTAGAATCCAACATTCCCATCTATTGGGATAACATTTATGCCATTTGTCTAACCTAAAACCTTATCTTACATTCTAGAAGTAAACACATAGAGATGAAACATCACTTCATTAAGGACTTTGTTCAAAAAGGAATACTAAACATTCAGTTTGTAGACACTGAACACCAATGGGCTGACATATTCTCTAACAACTACCTAAATATAGGTTTGACTTCAACGAAGAAAACCTAAACCTTACCTTCATACATGGTTGATGTTGTGATAACTGCAAAGTAGTTTAGTTTTATATTAGTTTATATATTTTCCCAAAATATGTTATATTCATGTTATTAAAAAAAATGTAAAAAAAAAAAAAACAAATCTCACTTTCAAATGTATTTGACTGATAAAAAAGAAGGAGAAATATATTTTTTAAAGTGGGGGAGAAAATGATACTTAGACTTAGGAGGAGCTCGAAGTTAGTGGGAGTCAATGAAATATAAAGAAAAGTTGTTATAAAATATGCAAGTTTTGTCATCATAAAAAATGGGGAGATTGTTGGAACCAAGTATATTTTATACTTAGAGTTTTGATGATAACAAAAATATTTTATGAGAACAATATATTTGACTCATGTTTTTGAAAAAAAATTTAAAATATGATTTGATTCAAATTTATAATTAAAGAAAATCTAAAATATGATTTGATTCAGATTTATAATTGAATAAAAATTAAAAAATGATTTGATTCGGATTTATAATTGAAGTAAATTTAAAATATGATTTGATTCAGATTTATGATTGAAGAAAATATAAAATAAAATTTCATTCATATTTTTAATTGAAGAAAATCTTTGACCAACTTGGAAAGAAGATATGGTCCATATTTGAAGAAGATTTGATCAAGATTTATCAACAACAAAATATGAATAAAATCAATTTGAATAATTTATGAACACAATTGGAACAAAATACGATCATAATCAATCTGAAGAATTTATAAACTCAATCTAAACAAAATAGGAACATAATCAATTTAAATAATTTACAAACTCAATCTGAACAAAATACAATTCAAAACTAAACAAGGACTAAATTGAAGATCAAATTTTAACTATAAATAGATATTCAAGGTTGAAGAGGAAAATCATTAAAAAGAAGAAAATAGCAATCTTAGAGTTCAAAAAGAGAATAACTTATTTGAATTAGAAATATTCTCTTAGTGTTTTTTCTTAGAGTGTAAGATTTTTTAGTATTATCAGCTTTGTTAGAAGCAAACACTTAAAGTTCTAATCTTTTTTATTTAACCCGATATTGATTTATTTCCTTCTTCAATCTGGGGTTGTTAGGTTGTTAAGAGAAGGCTTGACTTTTAGGGACAATGTGGTTAGTTCCTCAAACGTCTAGAGTAGTTAGGCTATTTAGGAAGACTAGCTTGGAGGGTTAGGGAATTTGTAGTTCAAGTTATTTGAATTAGTAGATTAAAGCCTTCTAAATGAGGGGACTAGATGTAGTCATGTTAGTGGTGAACCAGGAAAAATATATGTCAAATTATTTATACTTTGTTTGTTTGATGCCTATGAACTGGATTGCTTCTACTTCAAGTAAGTCACCAAAACAGAACTAGTTTTCTTTATACAATATCAAAAAGTTATCACTTCTCGTGTTTGCACCGTCAATTTCTTGTCTAATTTATTACTTTTTTTATGTACTAGTTTGGGACAATCCAAAATCTCTTTTGGGAAAGGACAACTCTAGTTATCAACTTTTCCAAACACAATTCAACTACCCCTTCTCATTGTTCCACATGCGCTTGAATTTTCTTGAGATAAAGGACGACTCGTCATCATATGATTCTTCACTTTGATTATCTAATTGACTTTACTCTTAGGCTTTAGTATCTTTTAAGACCTTAGAATTTGTATTCTTTCATTTGGATTTGATGGCCAAGGACTTTGACTTCTTTCTAGGCTCATCTTCAACTAGTTTGATCTCATGGGATATGAATCAGCTTATCAACTCTTCCATAAGGTAGTTTGTTTAGGTCCTTAGCCTTTTAAACAATTGTTACCTTTTGTCTCCACTTGTTGGGAAGACTTTTGATGATCTTTTTGATGTGGTCGGAGGTAGTGTACCTCTTTTGGCTAACCTTCAATTCAGAAACCAAAGTTTGGAATCTAGAGAACATTGTTTCAATGTCTTTATATTATTCCATTTGGAAGAGTTCATAGGCATCAAAATTTTGTTTGATGATATTCAATGCATGCGGAAGCTGGTTACACCACAAACTGTCAAGGGTGATAATCAGAAATGCTACAAAAAATAAATTATAAGTGGTGATATTCAATGCTACAAAAAATAAATTACACCATAAATAATTTTGTTTGATGATATTCAATGCATGCAAAAAATTTAGGAAATAAGAGGAAATATAATTGATCCCTTAAATGTTAATTGATTACGTGAGTGGTTTGTTCTTATATTTACTTTCATCAAAATTTGAAGTAGTGTTGATATGTTAAAATAATTTACAAGTTGATAAAATAGAAGTTGTTATGTGCATCTACGATTAAAATTGGTGTCGAGGAGAAGAAGAACAAAAATGTTATAGGCATGAACACCACCAATGTGAGGTTGAAGAGAAGAATAACATAAAGTGCAACATATTAAATAAGGGTAGCACGCGATAATTTTTAGTAACAAGTCATTAGAGCCATTAATGTTTATTAGTTACAATCAAATGGTTATAACTTCATGTTCTTGTTTCTCATAATAATAATCAACTGTTCTCACCATTCCCGATTAAGTTCATGACTTTTCTAAGTTTGATGGACTGTGGTTAATTGTTAATTTGTATAAGTACTATAAAAATGATTAATCCTTTAACCATTGTGGTTAAGATGTGTTTTATGGTAAATTTTTTGGCGTACACTCAAACCGGATTGTATGAAATTAATGTGGAAAGTCCTAATAGCTAGCATTTATCCAAAAGGTGGTAATAACAAAACATTCATTCCAAAAGTGCTAACAAGATACACTTAAACCAGATGGTATGAAACTAATTAACATGAAAATGCATTACGAATAAGAAATAAATAACCACTATGCGAAAAATAGTATTTTACAACGCTTTTTTTAAATCATTTACAACATTTTTTTCAAAAAATTAAGCATTGTAGTATCTCGCGCTTTAAAAAGATACAACACTCTTCAAAATAAAAAAAACACTGTAAATCTCTTCTAAAATTGTGCTGCTTGTTATACTAGTTTTACAGTGCTTTTTCAAAAAAAACGCTGTAATAGGTGCATTGTTGTATTAGTTTTACAACGCTTTTTCAAAAAAGCGATGTAATAGGTGCATTCTTATGCACGTTTTACAGTGTTGTAATCAGTTTACAACAAATTCGTAACTTTACATATTGATACACTCAGTTTACAAATACAACACATGATATTGACACAATTACATATTTTTTACATTTACATATTCACAAAAACACATAACTATATAATTTTACATATTCAGAACAGAACCTTGCAACACAATACATATTTTTTACATTTACATATTCACAACCTTGCAGCAGACCAATTTCCCAGCAAATATATACATAGTTTATATATAAAAATCAAAATATAATAAAAATATCGTACCATTTCTGCGTTATAGTTTGATTTATATCAACAATCTCCTTCATGAATCACAATATATAGTACTCGCAATCTATGTTGTTAGTTTCACGAGGGCACTATAAAATAAAACATATAAGTCAATAAATATTTCTGCATTGATTGTTATTGAAATTTTAAAGGCATATATTTCAAACCTTTATTGGAATACATGTGATGTTATTTGACTTTTTCTTGGACACTGTAGCACCCCTTTGAGCTCGGAAAACTTGTAAAGCACTATCAAATAAATGTGATTATTATAACATTAACAAACACATTGTGTGTGTGTGTGTGTGTGTGTGTGTAAATTAATATACATTACTTGAAGAGTGCGAATAAATACGTAAGGTTTTGTAGGGTTACGGCTCCGTTTAACAAGGAACAGTGAGAATGCACATAAATACGAATGGTTCATAGGACATAGTAGAGTTCGATTATGAGAAGAGTGCGTAATAATGTTCATAGGAATAGTAACAAAGATGCAGATGGTTCGCAATATGGTTTGTAGGAACAGTAGGGTTTGCAATGAGAAGGATAATGAAGAGGAGAAGGACATTTAAGAGTAATAAAGTTTACGTAATGAAGAGGAAACTGAAGCGGTTTACTGTTATATATAAAACCTTATTACAACGCTTTTTTAGAAGTCTTTTAAAGCGCTTGTCCAAAAGCACTGTAAAAGACTTCCTGATTTTATTTTTTAAAAGTTTATTACAACGTTTGTCTAAAAGCGCTGTAAAAGATCTTATTTTATTTTTTAAAAGCCTATTACAACGTTTTTTTAGATTAAGTCTTTTAAATCGCTTGTCCAAAAGTACTGTAAAAGACCTCTTTATTTTATTTTTTAAAAACCTATTATAACGTTTTTTTAAAATCCTTTTAAAGCGTTTGTCCAAAAGCGCTGTAAAAGACCTCCTTATTTTATTTTTTAAAAGCCTTTTATAGGGATTGTCAAAAAAACGCTTTAAAAGTTATGTAACATAAAGTGAGAGCGCTATATTTTGCAGCACTTGTTTTTAAAGTGCTCCAAAAGCGCTGTAAAATATTATGTGAGGACGCTTCAGTGTACAGCGTTTTTGAAAAAGCGTTGTAAAAGCCTTGTAAACATTATGTGCAACCGCTATGTGACCCTATATGACCCTATATGACTCTACAACAGCAGTTTTTCCAAAACGCTTGTCAAAAAAGAGTTGTTGTATCCTCCATTATTTTTAAGATATTATACAACAGCGCTTGTATTTAATAAACGCTATAAAAGATACGCTATAAAATGTCATTTTTTGTGTATTGAACAATCAAACAAAACAAATGTGTCCAAGAAAAACAAAACAATAACAATAAAAATAAACATAAGTGACCAGCGTAGAATTGCAACATTGTTCAACATGACTCGAATGGTGGTAGAGGTGAAAAGCGGCTGAGAATGCGCAACTCCATTGTGTGCAACATAACCAAAGTGTCTTTGATTCTCCAAACGAATGTCCTCAAAACATTGCATGATGCGAGATTGAAGCTCTTCAATTTACAAAGGTTCCACTGTTGAGTCATTTTCTTCCATATCTTCCATCTCAACATGTGTTTACCTTCGTGAGAATCATTTACCATCTCAGGCTTCATAGACTTCATCAGACTTCATCAGACTTCATCTTGAACAAGATTGTTGTTGTGAATCTATTGTCCACAGATGATCAAGCACAAGGTCAATAAAACAAGAATACGGAAACACAATTTAACATATTGTCTTTTACACATATCTTTTTCCTAGAAAAGTAATGGGGACAATCCACTCTTATCTTCTCAGATATCAACCACATGAGAAATATATAGGATTCATTTACACTAGAAAAGTTTCCCTTTCAGGCATTCAAACACTGGGCCACCACTCAGCGCATCATCCTAAACTCTCTTTTCACATGACCAGTATACAACTTAGGAATTAGAGGAATATAATTCGGTTTTCCAAAATTGTTTTAAGAAAATCATTGCGATTAAACCTAGCAAAAGAAGTGTAAGAATTTGGATGCATACGAAGACCTTCACACCTTAAACTTTCCATAGACTCATCTGACTTAACAATGTTATCTTGGAACATACATGTTAGAATCACATTCTTGGTAACTAAGGCTTTCTTATAGAATACTTAGCTTGACTACTCTTACCGCCATAGTTATTGACGATCTTTCATCCCGTTGAAAATTATCAACCTTTTGCCTTCCATAGGAGTTGAACTTGGTATCTAAGATTAAATACCACAAGCTCAATTGGTGTATTGAGAACATTAGTACTTATGTCATAGGTACCAGGTTTGACTCGGTTAGAAGACAAAAACTCGCTAATTTTCCGTAGAAAAAGGGGGAAGTGAAGTTCGTGAATAATAATGCCAATTAGATAGGTAAGGTTATTACAAACACGGTGTTGTTATTCATTGTAATATCCCCAAATGTTTAACGGGGAGAATATATTTTTAAAAAGGAAATTAACTTGAATTTTATACTTTTAAAATTATTTTCTCAAAATAATTGATTTTTTTTTGTTAATGCTTTTTTCAAAACCAATAAAAACAATGTGTTTTAGTCGAAATCAAATTCTTCAAAGTAAACATCCTTACTTTAAAAGGAAATTTACATCAACCACATTACATAAAAAAGTGTTTCAAAATTAAAAACCCGATCACCCATAAGGTGATCAATGCAACTACTAATTGAAGTTTATTTGGTATTAATGATCCACTAGCTACCACAAGTTGTATGCGTTTGACTAATGTCCATATCATGGATTTTCTATGCCATATTCTTCATCCCAATTCTTACCTAACTCGTTCCTTAAATCTTGGGTTGTTGCGCCTATTTGGGTAAAGATATTTTTCATATATATTTTAACTACAACAAACCTCATGAAATAAATCATTAAGTATTATAAATGGTGATCTACTAATGATTGCATTTGAATTTATTTAAGGAACACAAATTGCATAAGTGAAAAAGAAAGAAGTCATTTACATCAACAAATGTACAAATATCTACTCAATAATGAAATAATCTTAAAAGAAATATATCATATATCAATCACTCAAGAGAATCATTATTATATCTTCAATGTAAAATCTTTTTAAAGAAAGTATCAAATACATTCATACTTATACTAAAGTATCTAAATGATACTTGATGGATAAGGCATAACATGAGCAACACCAAGACAATTGTAGGAAGTATTGCTTCAACAACAAAATGATGAAAAAACATTCATAAGAATGTACATTCACCAGAATGTTCTAGTTGTTATATAAAAGAACAAGTGAAATTAACAATCTTTTTTAAAGGGAAACATGCATCAAATTGTTATCATTTCTTACATGAGTTTTCCAACATTTAATGATCAATTAAAAGTCAAGATCTGAAGACCTACTTGCAAAAACAAACATTCAGATTAATCTGTAGGATTGATCGTAAGAACATATTGGTTTTGCACAAAGGCTCGTTCTGGTTAATCAAAATCATTAGGTTTATCAAGATAATTCAGGTTTATCAAAGGATGATTCTAGTTTATCAAAAGATCATTCTGGTTTATCAAATGATCTATTTGATTGATATAAAGATTATTCAGATTTATTAAAAGATCATTCTAGTTTATCAAGATCATTCTTATTATTTCATTTTAAGGACAAAAGTAAAACAAATCATTCTCCATATTCCAAAGCCTATAGATAAAAGAATATCAAGACTACTCAAAACTATAATCAAGTCCATAATTTAAGCTTAAGGCCCAACGAAGCAAAATAGCCTCCTAATTGATCTCCAGATTGATGAGGTATGAGCAAGGACAACAATGACACTGTTGTTTCACCTTTTACAGAAAACACAACATGTTTTTTAGACAAAGAAATGACACTAGACAACTACTAAATTACTCATCTACGTTTTCCATACAACACATGACCAAGAACGCTGTAGTTTTATAAAATAACATTCTAGCTATTCTCTTTTAAAGATAAAATTAAAAATATATCATTTTTCATAGTCTAAGTCACAAGTTAAATAGTATCACGACTGCTCAAATTAGTGGTCATGTTCAAAACTCGAGCTGAATGTCCAAAGGAGGAAAACAACCTCCAAATTGATGACCAGATCGATCTCTAGATTAATGAGTTGTGAGCAAGGATGCAAGTATACTATACTTACATCATTCTGTAGAACAAGTCAAAAAATCATCAAGCAAACTCCAAATCTTTTCACTATTTATGTGAATCATTATTTGCTGCACTTGTCTTTATTTTGCTCAAATAAAAAATTGAGAATCATTATTTATTGCACTCAAGTTTATCATTGTATGTGAGATGGAGTGTGTTTGTAAAATCCTTTCAGGGTTGAAAGGTGACTGTTAAAACCCTTTCTAGGTTGAAAGATGAAGATTGTAATTGATTAAGGTGTGATCAAGAGAAAAGGAGTGAAAGAGAATATTATGGCAATTTTCGATAACCACACATCGACGCCAATCACTGCAAGCCTCATTCTCTTTCTGTAACTACGTGCACATAATCCTCTCTTGTTAAAACCCAAAACCCTTTCTTGCTAAATCAGCAACTCCTTATTCACTTCAACAACCCTCATACTAGAAACCCACAACCGCTAAAGTTGAAAAACACTATTTATTTTTCTCTATTGTAAATGTCTGAAACCTTTCTATGTTATAACTATTAGTTGGGGTGAAAACTTGCATTATTCTTGTTTCTTATGTGCTGCAATAATAGGATAAACATCCTTGTTTAGTTGTTCTTGTTAAGGTTCTATTATGGTGGACTCATTATGCACTTATGCTCTCATATTAACTTTATAGTCTTGGTAAGGTTCTGTTATAGTGCTCCAACTTTGCATAGGTTTAATTTTGTGGATTAGTGATTGTGTTATAAGATTTTGTACCATGAAATGAAATAAGATTATGCTTTTGTAATTTAAGGAAAATATTAGCATAAATTTAAATAAGGGCAACAGGATATTTTTATCAATTTGCTAACAATTTTTAACTTGAAACTTGGGTACCTAACTGAAGCCAAATACTTAGTGTATAGTTTTTCAATTCATCTATCATTCATTCAATAGATATGAAAAATTTCAGACCAATTTGTTCTTTTCTCACACTCTGTGAGTTTTTTTTTTTTTTTACTTTGACAATAGAGTTACAAATTATCCAAAACTTAAGTATTCGTAAAAAACGATTTTGTATAATATATTGTTATATGCTTGATTTTCTTATCTACTATTCTACGAATTTACCCATTAATTCAAATTGGTAATTGATGCTCAAGAACTTAATTGCACTTGGACGAGTAATGTTTTCAATGCACAAGAACCTAATTACACTTGACTTAATACAATGACTGACCTCTGACCTCTTAATCAGTTATTGAAAATTTACATGTTTGACAGTGTAATTTTTTCATTGCATATTCTCAATAGATAATTTTGCATGCATGGCCATACTTAGTCTCTACATCTAGAAGTTTGTTAATGTTTTCCTCTATACTATTAGAATTACCTTATAGATGGTTATAACATGATATGTAATCATATAAGTTATACATAAAAGTTGTCTTTTTTTATATATATCAAGAATATGTTGTCTTATATAGTGAGTCTACCTGAAAGATTGAAACCAAACAATATTTGTGGCTTGTAGCTATCATTTTCTACCCTTTAGAAGCTTTTATAGAATATAAGTTTTTCTACATAGTTCCTACATTATTCAATTCCAAAGGAGATAGAAGGGTCATGGAAAGTGCATTCTTACTATTGTTGGCAACTGCACTAAACACGGATCCCTTTTTTAAATAGAGAAATTCAAATAATAGTACATTAATACAACCGTAATACAACTGTAATTCAACAATCAAAGTGTGTTCTAGAGTTATATCATATTATCCCATAATAATTTTTAATTGCACGACTGCCTATTATTTAGTACTGTGGAAAAATAACAGCAAATGAGGTCTCTGCTCTTCTTGACTTCAGAGCTCTTAAAGACCTTCTGTTGAGTCATAATGTGAGGCTACACAATTTAGAATTTTTCAATCTTGGTGATGAAAACATTGAAATAGTTTAAGGGCACAAAGCTTTGGCAAATTTTTATACCTTCCACTTCATTTAGTAATTTTTATGGGCTTGCTTGTAAAGTCTTCAATAAATAAGTGTTTACCCATTTTGTAGTTGTGATCTCATATTAACTTTGTAGTCTTGCCTCTGTTTTTTGTCAAAATGAAGTAAGGTGAAACATGATCGTTTTGGGTGATTGCAAGTGTCTCAATGAAAAATGAAAATAAAATAACAAATACTTAATTGCATAGGTTTAATTTGGTGAATTAGTAAATATAAGGTAAATATTAGCGTAAATTAGAATGAGGGCAACATGATACTTTTATCAATTTGTTAACAATTTTTAAATTGAAACTTGGGTACATAAAGGAAGCAAAAGAGAGTTAGTAATAGTGTAACGGAAAAATGGAGGAGCGTGAGTCGTTAGTGGAGGGTCAATATATAAATATGACAGCCTGTGAGTACCAATCAATGTTTTCTATGGGTACATATCCTTATTATTGTTGTCATGTTTTTCTTATGTGTACAAATTCTTATTGATCAACTACAAAGAGAAGAAGAAAATCTTATACTAAAAAATAGGACAATCAACGCTTTTGCTATGTCTTTAAAATAATTATAACTTTTTCTAAGCATTTTTATATACACTTGTAGTTAATTGGACCTTGAAATGAGTTTCTCATTTTTCAAAAAAAGTTGCAATATAGAGCAAAATAAAGTTATGCGATTTCAGAAGAAAAAAAAAACAAAAGGCACGTAATCAATATAACTTCATTCATATATCATTCGAATTTTATAATAATTTAATTATTTTAAACTATAATTATTTTTTATAACTGTATATTTATGAAAAAGTAGATAGAAAAACATCTAATAAGTATACAATGACATATCGTTCTAACTTTTAAGTAATTTTCAGTTACAGTCAATTTGGTTTGGTAGATATATATAGAAACACTACAATATTTTTGCCTTACTGCAACGTACAAAAACCATTGTTTAACATAAAGAAATCGTTGTTGTAATCTACGAGAACAGTTTTTAATCCGTCGAGAACCAAGACGTTGTATTTACCTTACGCAACGGTTTTTTTTTAAACAACAACACTTTGATAAAACCGTAGTTGTAGCTACCCTTTCCACAACAATTTAATATCGTCTCCTAGTTAAAACCGTTCTCATTGCTTTCTTTTAGAGAACAATTTTATAGTAGAATTACCAACGGATTTGCACCGTTCCTTTTGTAAAAACCGTTCTAGTAAGTTTTTTTTAATTGCTCTGTAAGATACGACAACGTTTTATAACCGTTGCAAAAAAAAAATATTTAAAAAAAAACTATTGTAAATTATTATATTTCAGAAAAAATAATTTCATTAAACATTATTATTGTAATATTATAATAAATTTTAAAATATAACAACTACGATAATACAAAATTATTGTAATACTCTAGTTAAAGTTCATTGTCCCGTATTATAGTGGTTTGATAGAACACTGCAAAGTAAGAGAAATGAGACCCAAAGAGTGGGGACCACTCAACCAAGTCACACACTTCACACACATTTAATTTCTAGAATGATTGATGGAGGGAATAAAAGCTAGTAACAATGTCTCTTATTCTACTGATATTCCATTAAAGAGGGGAAATGATAAATACATTAAGTTTCAAGAAGGATGAATGAAAGAAATAAAAGCAAATTAATAATGTCATTTATTTTATGTTATAAGAATGAGGGAATAGAAAGAGGGAAAAATATTCAGAAAATATTATAAAAAACAATTAGGGGAATGCTTTCTCTAGTTATGAGCAATTCTGCTCTGGTTTAGAAGTTCTTAGAACTCTGGTTTTGTTCTTTTTCTGTATTTTCACATTTCCAACATTGTAAGAGCTTTAGAGCTCATCAATTCTAACCAATAAAATTTTGGTTTCTATCATGGTCAAACACAATATATATTGACATGTCTATAGTAGTGACGTGTCAATTAAACAATAAAAATTGATGATACATTGTAACTGTTGGCCATTCATATGATGTATTAATTCAATTTCTCTAATCTATGTTCTAGAGAAGAGGAGACAATCAAAATAACATCCTTGAAATAAAAATATCCATCTATTAAAAACAAAACAAAAAATTTAAATATCGACATATATAATTTTGTGTTTTCAAATGTTGAAATTCTTCATTGGTATCACCATCATTCATCTACAAAATAAAAATAATATATTCACTAAATAACATTAATGCAGATATAAAATTTATTTAGATTAACACTGTCATTTAGCAAGATACCTGGCTTTAGAATATGAAGAAACAGTTAATATTACCTGAACGAGAATGTAGCAGCCTGAGAGTATTTCAAGAACTTGCACCATTATAGTTGCAGAAAAGTAAGTTACAAAGCTTAACTACTTAAATTAACAGAGGTATGCAGTACCAAGTAATAATAAAAAAGACAATCAAGTCAATTCCTAGTGCTAAAAAAACAAATCTACACCAAACCTACCTTCAAGGTGGAAGAATTGGGATCCACGAGATGTTGTCTTCTTTTTACGAATCGCTCCTTGAGTCAAATATCAATGCAAGCTTTAAGGGATATATGAATGGATCAAAAAGGGTGCCTTACAAAATAATCATGTGTATTTGTTAGTATTTTACAAGTTTTTTGCACTAAAAACAATGCTACATGTGGAAGCATAAGTCAAGCAACATCACATGGATTCTAATACGGATTTAAAATAACAAATATTTTACTTATATGTTTTTTAAATTTTAATTACAGAACTTAATTATATAAATTTAAAATTTCATTTACAATCAATGCATAACTATATTGGCGTAGATGTTTTATATTATAGTATCATCGATAAGATAACAATATAGATTGCAGGTACTATATTATGCGATTCATGTAGGAGATTGTTGCTATGAATCAAAGTACAATTCTAAAAATGGTACGTTATTTTCATTAGTTATGATTTTCATATATAAACCACCTAAATTTTTAATTCTAATTAATTATTTATGTTATCGCGCATAGTACTTTGACACCTCCAAGTAATGTTACTCTAAAAGTGATCTAATTGAAATCAAAGAAGAATGGTGTGAGTATCTCGAACTGAAAATTATATAATTTGTTATTGGGTGAGTTTTACATTGTTAAAGTTACAAGTTGCTATTGTGTTGATGATCCTGGAAAATTGATATTGCTGGAAATAACGAGAATATTGATGTTGATGACATATATTTTGGGTTTATAGTTAGATAATGATGGAGCTTGATCATAAATGTATAATAGAATTTGCACATCACATATTCTTATTTGATCATAAATGTATAATATCGTTTTTCTCTTTAAAATAGCACATATGACAACACTTTTCTTATAAAAACTCTATTAAATAACACCAACAACAGCGCTTTTTAGAAGAATGAAAAACACTTTAAACTACCAGTTATGATAGCTAAAAGTGCTATTAAATGACATTTACAACAGTATATTTTTTTTTCTTTCAAAAAGCGCTATAAAGGCAATATTAAATCCTACCTATGACAATACTTTTCAGAAGAAAAAAAACTATTAAAGATTATTTACGATATTTCCTTTTACATTTTAAAAGTATTGTCTTTTCTTTTAACGATGGTACATTCTATAGCATTTAAAAGTGCCGTTAAAATCTATTATTGATGTAAGGATATAAAAATCAAGTAATTATATATATCCACGTATGTAAGAAACGAAACATCTTATCAAGTATGTCAAAGAACAACGCATACACAAATGACACATCAAATAATAGGAGCACAGTACATAAATAAGTATAGCCTAATCATATTATACTAAAAGGTGAAAGGTGAACTTAACTCATAGAGCTTCCATAATTCCAAAAAACTTAAGCTACTTAATGATTTCTACACTGTCAACAAATAAAGTTCTGAATCCGTCTACTTCTCTTAACTTTTGACGAAGTAAAGGTAATATTTAAAATAGAGTCCAAAGTATTAATTAAGGTTATCCATTTAATCTAAAAGGTATCCTAATCTACGACTTACTTTTCTAAAAGGAAATATGATGCTTGTTCATGAGACATAAAGACTATGAAAAAGTTTTTTTCTTGATAAAATGCTTATTACTTGAATGCTTAAAATTAACTTATTCCAAACTTACCCTTAAGGTGTTATTATTCCAAAATATGTATATACCAAAGATGGGTTTATTTTAGTAGAAACTTTTGCAAGTATAATTTTAAAGTTTCTAAGTTCCAGAAAATCAACATGTAAATCTTAATTTTATGATTTTTATTAAAACATTGTAAATCTTAATTTTATGATTTTTATTAAAACATCAAACGATGTTAGATTTTGAAAAATGACCACGCCAATTAAATCTTAGGATGTCTAGTTTGTTAAAATGGTTTTTATGTGAGGGTTCAGTTTGCCATCAAAAGTTGTTTACGAAAATGAAACTCCATATTTTAAAACCACTTTCTTCTATGTTCTGTTAAATTGTGGATTAGTTTAAAATGAAATATCGTAAGATTTATAGTTAAAATGTTGCAAATTAAGTCTAGTTTAATTTCTAAAAATAATCACTCGAAAAGGATTAATAAGTTTGAATCTATGACTAAAACAATAAACTTATTCACTTAGTAACATCTTTACCCTACAACCTTTCTAATATACATTCTTTTGAAAATAATTATGAAAAAAATAGGTTTTTAAACTTGAAAAATTATTAATTTGTTTTTGGAAATCTCTTACTCAAACACAAACTTTTTCAAGAAACCTCATCTCCACATTCTAAGTCATTATGTTTATACAAATCCATCATCAAGACGGATTTAGTGTAACTTAGTTGAAATAGAATTTTTACTATGGTTGAAATTAGGGGTGTACATGGGTGTGGGTCGACCCACCAACTCAATTACCCAATCCAACCCAAGTTGATGTTTATCCGTACTCGGTTACTTTTGCGTCAAATCCAATCCAACCTGTTGAAATCTACTTATATTTGGTTCGGATAAAGAGTTAAACAATTTGAACCTGCCGACCTAACCCGATACTAGTTATGCTTTTTTTTTTAAAAAAAATTGTTGGACAACCCAATAGTCCAGTGGCCCAATAGGGTTTCATTATTCTTCTTCTCCTTCAGATTTTCAACCTCCGCAATCCACCTTCTTCTTCTATGCCACATCTGCGTCACTTTTTTCTTATGTTCCAAACTTCCTAAAATCGCATTGCAGCCCACCTTCTGCTTATGTTCCAACAGTTGCACTGTCGCCCACCTTTGTCTTCTGTTCTAGATAATTTTTTTTATCAAAGTAAGGTGTGTAGGATATTTTTCTCTAGATTATCTATGTCATTCGACCAAGATACATTGTTTTAAAAAAAATTATCAAGTATATTGATTTTTATGATAAATTGAATTTTATGTAATAAAATGTTGGGTAAATTAAAATATGGTCGTGAAAAAACTTTATCAAAAAGAAAATCATTGCATAGAAAGCTTCGTTTGAGTTAAATACTATTTATTTGAATGTTATATTTTGTTAAAGTCTTTTTGATTTATTTAGATACAATGATAAATAAATTTACGGCATCATCAAATATGAAATATAATATTCAGATTAATCAATAATCCTTATAGATTTTACAGACATTTCATCATTGTATTTAATATCAATTGATTAATATTTCCAAAAAATTATTATTAAATATGATTAATCTAATTTAATTTTGTTTATATTTAAATCTATTAAACACTTTTTTTAATATTTTATTTGAAAATATTTAGTACTCTAAATATAAACAAATTAAATACTTCTAGCTTTAGGCAATGATGAATAGTTTTGTTATTACAACCAAGGCAAACAAGATGATAAGTTAACTAAAGAATGCATCATAAGTGATAGAGTCCTTCCATGATATAAAATTCTCTCAAAGTGTTGGGACTACTATTTACACTAAAAGCACATCATGAAAGCTAGCACTACTATAGGCTTGACAAGCCTCTATAATCGATATTTGAAACATATGCACATAATGATCAAAAGGTCTTTATTCAGGTTGTAACGTGGTCAAGGTTAGGGTGAGATAATTCTAAGGAGACTAGGGCTGAAAATCAAAGAGAATAAATGAGTAATGAATAAGAGAGAAAAGTAGCATTAAGAAGTAACTCAATAAAACATCATTGCCTTTTATTTTGACGCTCTCTTTGCTCACAACACAACCATTTTTCCTCATACTTATATTTTTTTCTCTTTTTTATTTTATTTTATAATCCTCAAATTAAATAAACAAGTTGTGCACCCCTACACTTATTTAAGGAAAGACACATTTATCTCCCAAGATTGAGTCAATTTATTGTTTTTCACTTTTAGACTTGTAATGAGCTATATAACAAAGATGAGATAATTAGGCTCAAAGGGGCTTAAACAAATGGATAATTGTAGGGAATGCTTATTTGGCTAGTAGCTTAATCAAGAAACAAATGCCTAGATCATTTTAATATATGCATGCGAACAAGAGTCAAGTCAAGTTCTAGCGTAACTAGCAATCATGAGTGATATAACACACAAGAAAACAAAATATATATTACGTTCATAATAAGGCTAAAATATCTCACAAAGGTTAATGACCTATCACAAATGATATATAATTTAGCAGTTTAATCCAATTTATTTTACCAAGAATGCAAAGATACTATCCAATCATGCTAGTCCAAACAAACTCTCAACATTTACAACCATAAAATCTGATGAAAAAGCATGCAGTGTAATGTCCATTTTTATTTATTAGTTAATTAGTTAATCAATTATTTATTATTTATTTATTTATTTTATTTTTTGAAATATAACAAATAAAATCCTAAATAATACCCCTACACTTAAATTACATATTGTCCTCAATGAAAGTAACAAGTATAAAATAAGAGTAATGAAAAGGAGCTATCTGTTCAAACTTCAATGTAGACGAGCTTTTCCATAGAGAGTTCTTCTATGGTAACATCTTAAAGCATAGAGCTCTCATGGTATATCTTGAGGCATTATACATTTACTTTGAACACTTTCTCGGTGTTTTCACTTTCTATTTTCACTGCACCATGAGGAAAAATGTTAATAACAACAAAAGGGTCAATCCACTTCGATCGAAGTTTCCCAACCATGATTTTAAAATGGGAGTTGAACAATAAAACTTTTTGGCCAATGGAAAATTCCTTCCCAAAAATCAACTTATCATGAAAGTACTTAACTTTTCCTTATAGATCCGAGAGTTCTCGTAAGCTTCAAGTTTAAGCTCTTCAAGTTGTTGCAATTGAAGCTTTCTCTCCAAACCTGCTTTCTCCATCTCAAGGTTACAACTCTTGACCGCCCAATAAGAAAGGTGCTCTACTTCCACTGGGAGGTGACATGCCTTGCCAAACACAAGTCGATAAGGGGACATCCCTACTGGTGTTTTGTAGGTTGTTATATGAGCCCAAAGAGCTTCTTCAAGTTGGTGGCTCCAATCTTTCCTGTTTGGCTGCACCATTTTTTCTAAGATCTGTTTGATTTCCCTGTTTGAGATTTCAGCTTGCGCGTTAGTGTGGGGATGATAAGGTATAGAAACTATGTGCATAACCCTATACTTACGAAGCAAAGCGTCCATGGTGCGGTTGCAAAAATGAGTGCCTGGATCACTTATGATGGCTCGGGGTTTTCCAAACCTGCAAAAAATATTTGATCTGATAAAACCTACAACAACTTTAGAATCATTAGTCCTAGCGGGTATTGCTTCCACCCACATCCAAATATAATCAACAACTAGTAAAATATAAACAAAATCAAAAGATACAGGAAAATGGCTTATAAAGTCAATGGCCCACACATCAAATACTTCATAGAAAAGCATAGGTTATTGAGGCATCTCACTCCTATGAGTGATTGTTGTGTCTGCTATTTGGCATTGTTCACAAGTTTTGTAAGTCTCAAAAGCATCTTTAAAAAAAGTGGGTCAAAGAAGCCCGAGTCTAAGACTTTTCTTGCTTTCCTTTGAGGACCAAAATGTCCCCCAGCTTGAGAGGCATGGAAAAAAATGAAGAATGTAATGAGCCTCATGGTGGGAAGCACATCGCCTAATCACCTAGTCACTACATAATTTCCACAGATATGGATCCTCCCACATATAGTATTTGTCATCACTTTTAAGTTTGTGCATTTGTGTTATGGATGCATCTGCAGGAAAAACTCCAACAACTACATAATTAACTAAATCAACAAGCCAAGGAGTTACCTCACGCAACTGTAGCAGTTGCTCATCATGGAAGTCATCTTGAATGGGGATAGGGTCCTCATCCATTTCTATTATGCTCAAATGATCTGCCACCAAATTTTCTGCTCCACTCTTATGTTTAATCTCTAATTCAAATTCTTGCAGTAATAGCATTCACCGAATCAATCTCGGTTTTGCTTCTGGTTTCTTTAGAAAGAACTTCAAAGTTGCATGGTTAGTAAAAACAACTACCTATGAACCTAACAAATATGATCTAAACTTATCAAGTGCAAAAATAATAGCCAAAAGTTCCTTTTTAGTGGTAGTACAATTAGCCTGTACAAAATCTAAAGTCCTAGAAGCATAATAAATAACATGGACAACCTTGCCAACCCTTTGTGCAAGGACTGCTCCCACTGCATAGTTAGATGCATCACATAAAATTTCGAAAGGGAGGATCCAATTGGGTGGCTGAATTATGGGAGTAGAAGTTAGTGCAGCTTTTAAGAAATCAAACGTCTTTTTGCATTTGTCATCAAATGTGAAACTGACATCTTTTTACAGCAAATTTAACAACGGAAGAGCTATCTTGCTGAAATCCTTGATAAAGCGCCTATAAAAACCTGCATGGCCAAGAAAAGAACGAATTTCGCGAATGCAAGATGGGTAAGAAAAATTAGAAATCACATCAATAGAAAGCTCTTCCATGGGGTGTTTCATAGCATTAAAGATGTTAAATTTTACAATGCTATCACCAAATTCCATGGATAGAGTTCCAGCATGCACATCAATTTTTGTTCTAGCAATTTTCAAGAATGGTCTGCCTAAGATGATAAGCACTATATTGGACTTATTATCTTCCTCCATGTCCACAATATAAAAATCTACAGGAAATATCAATTCATTAACTCGAGCAAGTAGATCCTCCACAAGTCTAGTGGGACGAGCATTGCTCTTGTTTGCCGATTGAATGGTAACACCTGCACTCTATAAAGGTCCAAGAGCAAGAGATTTAAAAAAAGATGTAGGCATAACACTATATGAAGCTCCTAAATCTAACATAGCATTTTCAAATTGACTATTTTCTATGATACACCGAATGGAAAATGTTCCTGGATCTTTGCATTTCTGAGGCATGGGCTGAATAAAGGCTGAAACATTTATCCCCATGTTTACTCTTTCATTACCTTTTAACCATCTCTTGTGTGTGTCCAAATCTTTTAGAAAGTTTGCATATCTTGGAATCTGTTTAATTGCTTCAAGAAGGCGAATACTCACTTACACCTTCCTAAATGTATCAAGGATCTCATTGTCCTTATATGCCTCATCCATTTTCTTAGTCTTCACTGCCCTTTGAGGAAACGAAAGTGGTATATTTTTCTCAACATCAACAGTTTCAAGTATCAAAGTCTCTTCAACAACCTTGTTATTTTTCACTGCAGTTTCAGGTACCTTTGGTATTTCAACAGCTTTCCCATACCTCAATGTAATTGCAGTGACATTGGGAGCCTTTGGATTTACTACTGATTATAAAGGCAATTGGTTTGACCCTTGAGTCTGCAATTGATTAATTGAAGTGGCTAGCTGACCAATCTTTGTTTCAAAATTTTGAATGGTGTAATATGTTCTTTGTTGAAATTGGAGATTATGGACAACCAACTGCTTAACGAGGTCCTCTAATGAAGGTGCATTGTTTTGCTGTTGTGGAATATTTTGTTGCTGCTGCTGCCTAGGTTGCTGTTGTGTAGATGAATTCTCCCATCTCAGGTTGGGATGGTTTCTCCCACTAGGATTGTACCTGTTCGATGACATATCACAGTTGGCTTGAGGATTGTATAAATTTATTGCATATGCTTGAGGAGCATCAGCAATTGGATTTTCTTGCAATGTAGGACATGAATTTGTAGGATGCTCTAGAGAAGGGCAAATACCACATACCACTACTTGGGTTTTACCTATTTCCAATTTTTTATCTAAAGATGTAAGCTCATCAAGTATGCCTTCTAAATTCTTGTGGAAAGAAGCTTGAATTTCATTCACACCCCTTGTCAATACTGCTAAAATGCTTCTAGTTGTAAACTGCTAAGAATTAATGGGTTCTCAATCAATGCCTTTTCCTCTTCTAGGGTCTTATTGATAAGTGCACTCCCACTAGCAGCTTCCAGATTGCTTCTATCCATAGGTAGCAAACCTTTATAAAAATACTGGATGAGCAATTGTTCAGAAATATGGTGATGAGGACAACTATACACTAATTTCTTGAATCTCTCCCAATACTCATGTAATGATTCCTTGTAATTCTGTCTAATACCACATATTTCTTTTCTGATTGAAGCAACTCTTGAGGCAAGGAATAATTTTTTTAGAAACAATTTCTTGAGATCATTCAAACTTGTAATAGAAGCTGGTTGAAGGTAGTATTACCAGTCCTTGGCAGCATCTTGGAGTGAAAATAGGAAGGCTCTCAACTTAATATGGTCTTTAGTGACTCCTTGAGGCTTCATGGTAGAACACACAACATGAAATTCCTTCAAGTGTTTGTGGGGATCCACACCTACAAGACCATTAAACTTTGGAAGCAAGTTCATTAAACCAGATTTAAGTTCAAATGGTACATTAACTTCAGAATATGTGATACACAATGCATTATGATTGACATTAGGTGCAACAAGTTGTCTTAAGGTTCTATTATTCGCATCTGCCATATTTTGCAGCAAGTTGTCACTTTCACTATCTGACTTTGACTCGTTAGCACTAGCAGCTCTATTAAGTCTACGACGTAAGTTAGTTGCCCTATGTATTTCAGGTTCAAGGGAATGTAGATTTACAAAACTAGTTCTAGTCATGCTTCATCATAACAATGCAATGCAACATTACACTTATGAAAATTCCAACAATGTTCCTATCGCTAAATTTGAAGTGAAAAATCGAAAATCCTATCAAATAAAATCCAAAAAATTTAAAAATACTACCAAAAATTTCTAAAAATCAAATAAAGGCAACACAATTTTTTTTTTGGAATTTTTGGAGAATATGAAACATTCAAAAAATTGAAAAAATGGTCTAATATCGAGATAGTCACCTGAAAACAGGGTTAATATCGATTAATAATGTTATTAGAGAGTCTTTGCAACAGCGTCAATTTGATTCGTTTTCGCACACGGGTCACATACAATTAATAAAATATAAATAGAAGTAATAACTCGAATCATTTCACAAGGACTTTTGATATAATAATAATAACTAAATTGAAAGTTGAAATATAAAAGGGGTTTTTTTAGATTTTTTATTTAACAGATGAGTAAAATGATTAATTCACTTATTCGAGTTTCAGACCTATCACAAATTCTTTTAATGAGTTTAATTTATAATTTGTGATTCTATTCTTATTTGACTATAGAATTGATCAAACAAACGTAATCAATATGATCAGTATTTAATACCAAACTAAAAAGCTAGAAACATGTGCCAAAATGCTATGATCAATATTTAATATCAATCGATTAATATTTCTAACAAATTAATATTAAATATGATGAATCTAGTTTAATTTTGTTTACATTTAAATCTATTAAATATTTTTGTTTAGTATTTTATTTGAAAATATTTAGTATTCTAAATATAAACAAATAAAGCACAATTATTAAAACGTTGTAGTATCTTAATAAACTAATATGTGGTAAATTATGTAATTGAAATTCTCACTTCATTAATTAAATATATTTTCATTCAATTAAATTGTTATTATTGTTACTTATATTTCTCCTATAAAATAAAAACAAGTTTTTATTTATATATAACTCGCCAACCCAACTCAACTCGAGCTTGATTTAGTCGGTTCGGTTTGTTATAAATGAAAAAAGTTTAGAACTCAACCTAACTAAAAAATAATCGATCGATTCGAGTATCAAATTTTGTCAAAATCAGCCAACTCAACTCGCATACACCACTAATTGAAATGCAAAATTGTTTTAAACGTGTTCCAAATACATTTTTAAAACACAAATTTTGGTGAAAACCCTTAACATACTCAGCGGCATTAGAAATTTTATTTTACTAAAAAACTCTACTTTCCCGACTTGTGAAAAATCATATACTCAAGTTTCAAAATTGATTTTTGCCCATAATCAACTACTGAACAGGTATTAGATACATTAGTTTTTAAAAGATGATAACAAAGTAGAAAACTTATGCCAATTTTATACTCATAGCCAACATCTATAGAAACACTAGAAAATTAATTGGTTTTACTAAAAAAACTCAGTTTATAAGTTATATAAATTCTTACATCAAGACTGATTTTTCAGAAAATTTCCATTTTTATGTTTTTCATTAAACAACTTGCAAGCATGTCATTAAGCTCAATTGATTCAATCAAACACACAACCAAGATGAACAAAAGATTATTAAAATCCATATCTCGTAAATTAACCTCAAAGTTAAGAACAAAAAGGAGAAAAAAAGTTCCATGCTCACCATGCTTGAATATAACCTGAAATCTTCTAATATATTGAGGCAAAGAAAGGGTACATTCTACCCTCTCAGAAAAGTTTGTCATTGAAACTTGGAGACATAGTTACGGCCACACTAAAGCGTCCAATTTTTTTGTTGAAAATACTATTTTATTTTTAAAGTAATACTATTGAAACAGAGTGACACAAAATGAGACACAAATAATGTGTATTGGAGTAGAAATACAAAATGTGGTCCTCTTTATTTTACACAATATTATATTTATGTCATATTTTGAGTTCTAATAACATTACTTTTTTTTCTTATAAGATACATTTGACTTATAATTTGATCAACAAAAATTGATATTTGATCCATAACATGAATCAAGTCTATTATTAAAAAAATGGCTAAATTATATGCGTGGTCCCTTAATTTAATTTCAGGTAACGTTTTAGTCCTTTATCTTTTTTTTTTCCGAGTTGGTTCTTTATTTTAATTTTAAGTGACAATTTGATATTTTATGTTTTAAAATTTCAACAATGTTATCCTTTTTTGTACAAAAATTCAAAAAAATCATCAAAATTTTCAACCAAAACCCATTAAATTAATAATAATCTTCAATATAATACAAATTTTATCAAATCCATAACTCAAATAGTCAAATACAGTCATATTTTCATCTCCGACAACATCAAATAAAGAATGAAAATATGGGTTTATTTCAAGATTTAAGATATGAATTTGATTAAATTTGTATTTTATTGAAGATTATTATTAATTTAATGGGTTTTGGTTGAAAATTTTGATGATTTTTTTGAATTTTTGTAAAAAAACGGACAGCATTGTTGAAATTTTAAAACATAAAATATCAAATTGTCACTTAAAATTAAAATAAAGGACCAACTCGAAAAAAAAAAAAGATAAAGGGCTAAAACGTTACCTGAAATTAAGTTAAGGGACCACAAATGTAATTTAACCTAAAAAAATAAGAGAGTTGTCTATTTGATCCATAACATGAATCAAATGTCTATTATCATGATGTCTATTATTTATAAAAAAAAATTCAAAAACAACTACTATAATTATAAAATAAACTAAAAATTTCAACCTAATTCCAACTATCAAAGTTGTTAGCTTTATCTAGAGATATAATTGTGAATTTTATATAGAGATATAAAAATAAAACTAAATGATCTTATGATACCAAAAATTTAACCAAAATTAATTAAATTAGATTGATATTTTTTTATGAGTTTGAGTCCAAGTTGAACTAAATCATCGACAATATGTATTTCTCCTTGTAATTAAGAAAGTTGTTTTATTAGTGTAGAAATTTAGATTTAATTTATTTACATCGACAATATAAAGATATTTTATATTTTTAATTAATCATAATCGTCAGATTAATAAAATAATTTGACTTTTATTATAATTATTTTTAAAGTTATACTTATGGATGGTTGTGATGTGTTGACAATGTAAAACTTTATATTGACAAAATATAACAATTAAACTATAAAATTTTAATATTTGAAAAAAGATTTTAAAAACTAATTTTTAACTATTAAAATTGTCAACAAAAATTTAATTTATTAATTATATTTTATAAACGTTAAATTTGATCGTCAATATATTTTTATAAATTTAAAACTTAAATTTTTTATATATAATATTATATTATACATTTTTATTTATTCATTAAAATTTTAAAAATTTTACCAACTAAACATTTTCGTTCAAAGTCCACCACGGCAAGTGAAACAACTCTATAAGTTGTTGTCACCATTCGAAGAACTTATACTCCTCATGCACACTAGGTACTTAACCATTTTGTCACGTACGGCCAATAAGTCTCCATATATGACGCTCTCTACGACACATCACATCTAACTCATAGTTTGATTCCATCATAAAGGGTATTTCTATGCCATTTACCCAGTCCCTTTGAAATTCTTAGGCTAAGACAAATTGACATGGTAGAACTAGTCATGGTCTCAATAACTTAGTTCTTTATGTCAATCCAAAGATGTACTAATCTCGATAATTTTTCATTTGACAAATTGTAGAAGTATTGTCGTCAAACTAACATAAAATGTTTCTAATCATAACGATCCTTCATTGGAACCATATACTTCGAAAAAATTCTAATTGAATTATTCCATTAAGAAATTCAATTATTTTCAATCTTTCTTTAGATGTCAAATTCAAATTCTCAATCTTCCAGTTTATATTTTGACATCATTCTAAATTATTAAGTAACGACCGTTTGGAGATTCCCTTGTCCTAAAAAAATCAATTCTCCATTCATAAGTCTTCAATATCCTTTTTATGTGAAACTATCTTATCTATTAGTTCTTAACCCTCTGTTCAATCACTAAGATATCACTGATAAAAGAGTTTCGTTAATTAACAGTTTTGACGAAATTTTCCACATAGTTCCTACCAACCACCTTCTCTTTCTAAACTCATCTCTAATAAATTTTCCTTACAAAAACTAAGGTCTATTTATTGTAATCTCAAATACTCTCACAAAAAACAATATAACCTTAATTAAACCAGATAGATCACAACATTTTAAGGGATGGTTCTCAAATATAACGTGTTAGTAATAATCTTTAAAAATAATTCGGGATCAAAGAGTCGTCTATTCTTAGAAGTCGATTCCTATGTACATATTAGATCAGTTACTTGTTAGATCTAACATCAAGCATTGTAATAAATAGTTAATTATAAAATCAACTAAAAGGATCTAACAAGTCGATTCAAAATTGATTTATTACATCGGTTAAATTTAAACCAATCTTACAAGTCAAATTCAAAATTAATTTATTACATCGGATAAAATGTGAACCAATCTAACAAGTCATATTCAAAAAAATTAACTAAATTTCATATTTCCTTCATTATAGCAAATAATAAATCAACTAAATATCAATTGAATGTAGCATTGTTACAACAAATAAGTAGAACCATAACACTAATGTAATTATAGAAAAAATCGAATCGAATTGAACAACAGTTTGAGCTCGCAGTTCCTCCTAACTCTCACCTTCTTTCACTCTCTCTATTACCTAAAAATAGTAAGAACTATTGTTTCTCAAATATATTGCAATGTAAATTGAAATTATTGACACCACCTAAAAATTGAGGAAATTAAAGGATTGTCTAAATAAAATTTCAAATGTAAGAGCATTTTGTGACTCCTGATGAGTAACATACCCCACAAAAGCTAAGCCTCTATGATTTCCAAACTTCATTGGAAACCTTAAGCTTTTAATTTGCACGGTTTGGAGCCATCAAATACGAGTGAAAGGAAAACATTTGAATACTTGCACCAAACAACTAAATGTACATATTCTTGCTGAAATGAGCAAAATAGGACAATTAAGATGAACTTTAACTAAAACCAATTAGCAAACATATTATCCTAATTTCAAAATAACATAATAAGCCATCATATCCATTTTAATAAGTGTAACTCTTAATTTAGTATGTACTGTATTTCCACAATGTAAGATGTAAATGATATTAATTGGACTTCATATCTAAGTAATTGTATAATGGAACTCTAAATATGGTAACGAAACAACCACACCTGTTTCTACTAAGTTGGTACAAGAATGGTGGTTGTTGAAGTCTAAAAGCTTTATAGTAGGTTACTGATTAATAAACTGTCATAATTTGCTTTTCATTTTGATTCATTCAACTCAACTATAATTCTAAACATCTTTATTTGATGAATCAACCACATGTGTTTAAGATCACTATTGAAGGTTAGTAAAAATTTCTCAGAATGTGTTATCATCACTGGTAACAAATACATGATACATTAGTCATAATTTGATTTGAACAGGAGAAAGAATGAATAGTTACTTGCAATTGGACCAAATTATCACTTTTAAAAGTATTTACCTGACTAAACGAGCTAAACAATTGTCTCACATCCTTCTTTGTTGCCTCAAAAGCAACATTTTTGACAAGCAACTTTGTTGAACTCTTGTCTTTCTTAACTCTATTTTGTACTTTACCATCAGTTTTGACATGACAAAGTTGTCAAATAAGAGCATGATTGTCCAAAACACTCCCCCTAAACCCAAACCAAAATAAATAAATTAAAAATGCCTTTGTTAAACAACCAGAACTATAATTAGGATTTCAAATGCATATGGTATAGCATATAACACTTTCACATTTCAGATCATAAATAAAAATCATATAGATTAGCTCGATTGCACAAACAACTACTAGATATGAATAATAAAAGAATATAAGAATAGTGTGAATAAGGGGGAAATTCATTAAATCAAAACTATCACTCATTTAAAATTAAATTCAATGTTCTTATAGAGGTCATATACAACTCATAAATTAATATCTCAAACTAAAGTGATAACAACTTATTTAATAAGAACACTAAACAGAAAAAAAAAAAAAAAAAAAAAAAAAAAAAAAAAAAAAAAAAAAAAAAAAAAAAAAAAAAAAAAAAAAAAAAAAAAAAAAAAAAAAAAAAAAAAAAAAAAAAAAAAAAAAAAAAAAAAAAAAAAAAAGCGAGAATACGTAATAAGACCAGTACAACACATCACCAAACACCATCGCAAGTTAGAATAACAGATGAAAAGACATCACCAAACAAGTAATAGTAACACTAAACACAGACAACACCAATCAAGTAATAAGATGAAGAGACAACACCAGAACAACAAATAAAAGGAAACTCACAATATATGGAATTGGGGCATCAAGAAATTCAATCATTTTTTCTGGCAAAACCTGAAAAGCATCGTCGACATATTGTTAGACTTATTTGATAAAGCAGCAAGGAAAAATATGAAACTGTGGCTTTTTGAATCCACTAACTCACCAGGAGCAGTAAACTCTACCTTTGAAACGGACGAATCATGGGTATAAGAGAAAGCACTATTGCATATAGAACACCTTGCATTTTGTCAAAAATTTCCAAAATGAAAGGCATGTTGTAACACCTAAATGTAGCAATCCAAATTAATCCACATCGACAAATAATGACCATTGATAAGTATTATTTTTTAAAAAAACTTACCAGATTTGGGCACACTATTACAACCTTAGTTATTTGGTGGTTTGTAGTGATTTGGGATTGGATTTTGGTTCCATGGGTTTTGTTGCAAAAATGCGATAGGTGGTGGTTGGGCCGTAGGTGGTTGATAAAAAGGTGGCCTTGAAGGATGATATTACGGGTATGGAGTTTGTGAAGTCGCAGCCACATATGGATAGGGAATATAGGGAATTTGGGGCATTAGGGAATAAAAATTTGGAGGTCGATAAGAATTCATAGTTGGAGAATAAGAGACCCTTGGATTTGCCATCATAGTGTTAGCATCCCCTTCTTTCTTTTTTGTGAAGGTTGTCTGGGGTCTCTTCATGCCACTTCCTCCACATACAATCTTGCCACTCCTCATCCCACTTTTTATCATTTCTCCTATCATGACCAGGTCAGAAAACTTTGATGACATACTTTCAATCATCTTATCATAAAAAGGCGAATGGAGAGTATCCATAAACATACCAACCATTTCTCTTCCAGATAAAGAAGGTTCTACTTGTGATGCCACTTCTCTCCACCGTTGTGCATATTCTTTGAAATTTTCATTGTCCTTTTTCAATGAATTTTGCAATTGCATCCTATCAGGGGTCATGTCAATATTGTATTTGTATTGCCTCAAGAAGGCATCAGCCAAGTCTTTCCACGAACGAATACGATTTTGCTCCAGATGCATATACAAACTTAACGATGCCCCACTCAAACTATCATGGAAAAAGTGAATGAGAAGTTTGTCGTTATGAGCATGAGAATCCATCTTCCTGAAATACATAGTCAGATGATTTTTAGGACACGCGACGCCTTTGTATTTTTCAAACTCGGGAACCTTGAATTTTGGAGGGATAGTCACGTCGTGAACCAAACACATATCAAAAGCTTTGAGACCATAGACATTATGCCCCTCAATCGCTTTTATTTGCTCTTCTAAAATATGGAATTGCTCTTTTGATTGTGTATCATCCCCAACGTGAGGTTGATGCCAATTTCCATTAGCAACAAAATGGGGTACTTGAGGTGCATTATATGGAATATTTTTTGATGGTATAGTGTTTTGGTGTCGCACA
The DNA here is from genome assembly GCA_037974835.1 of Cicer judaicum. Lineage (NCBI taxonomy): Eukaryota > Viridiplantae > Streptophyta > Magnoliopsida > Fabales > Fabaceae > Cicer > Cicer judaicum. Next base: position 1,210,455 of record JBBPBS010000713.1, read on the forward strand.
TAGCCCAAATGAGGTGGGATTTGTGATTGGTTTATGTTTTGGGGGTTGACAACTGAGTGGTTTTGGTCATTGTCTATGGGGTTGATGACTACATGCGGAGTATAACCAGGTGGAAAACCATATATAGGAAATTCCATAGCTGCTGTGCGGAATTGTTGATTAGTCGGGGTAAAACCCGGTGGGTGAGAACGAGTAGTTTGGTGTTCTTCATTTAAATTAGAGGATCTCCATCTGTATTCTCCTTCCTTGCCAAAGCCTGTATAGCTTCCAGGATTCGATCGACCTTTTCCTTCAGTTGGTTGACATCCGCTCTTATCACTTCTTGGTTTTGCTTGAGTTCATCCATGATCTTGGAATTCGCAGGCGTCCGATGAGGGTGTCGGAGAAACAACTTAATTGATTTTTTTCTGTTTTTTTTAAGAAAAATAAATAAATAAAATTTCTATGAGTATTAAAATATAAATGTGATGGAAAAGAAATAAATTAGTTAATTATGATAGTTGGATAGGGGGGAATCATACGCCTTAGGTAATAACAAGAAGATATTATTAGTGAAGAAAATATGAGGATTGGAAATCAAAATAGAAAATCCTTCATTGATATGAAAAAGAGTACATCATGTTTAAATTAAAAACTACATTGACTATGGGATTGCAATCTTCTCTTTTAATAGGACAACCAATCTTTTCCTCCAATTCTTCTACCAAATTTTTGCAATATTCAATGAACTTGTAGACTTTGATTGGAGTATTTAACGGATGCATTACCGCATCAATCTCTCTTAGATGCTTTGGAACTTTTAAGATTGCTTGATTAGCTAGCATTGCCAATTTGAAAAGCAGTCCTTCCAATGTCTTTCTTTATCATTCAGCTCTTTATAGATCTCTTGATTCTTCAATTGACTATGGGATTGCAATCTTCTCTTTTAATAGGACAATCTATCTTTTTCTCCAATTCTTCTACCAAATTTTTGCAATATTCAATGAACTTGTAGATTTTGATTGGAGTATTTAATGGATGCATTACCGCATCAATCTCTCTTAGATGCTTTGGAATTTTTAAGACTGCTTGATTAGCTAGCATTGCCAATTTGAAAATCAGTCCTTCCAATGTCTTCCTTTATCTTCCAGCTCTTTATAGATCTCTTGATTCTTCAATTGACCTAATAAAATCTTAAAACGATCCTCCCAATATATGTTTCGTCATTTAGATCACTATAGATCTTTTCTTGGTAATCAATGTTATTCTTCAACTCACTAGAATTCTCCATTTATGTTCTTAGTGCATATTGATGTTTTGAGAGTAGTTCTTCAATTTCTTCTTTGGGCTGCCTCTCATTCCTTACTTGACTCTCATACTCAGCTAACATTTCTTTAAAATGTTTCTTTAAATCTTCGAACTCCTTTATATCTTCTTCTCAGAGCTTGCTGATTTTTCCCACAACTACTTCCACATATAGGCCTCTTCGATAGCTGCATTCTTTTCTTTCTTTCGTACATCTAACTCTTCATTTGCACCTCTCAAACAATCTTGTACGTCAAGTTTATTTTATTTTTCAATTTTCAATCTTTTATTGCTTCTTTCAATAAACTGACATTTACATGTGTTTTCTGATCGTAAGTTCTCATTCTCTTGGGAGACTTTTTCTAACTTCAATGGTAACTCTTTTTTCTCCTCTTCAGATTTTAACAATGATGCTTTGAGTTCTTCTATTTCTTCATTAGCAACAAGGGTAGGTTCAAATATTTCCTAATCGCTCGAGGGTGTACTATGGAAAGGCAACTTGATTTCTTGGACTCTATTTTTTACTCATTGTTGATAAGGTTGTTTTGTGCTGCAACTTCTGCATCCAAGTACTTTTCCTTTTCTAATGATCATTTCCCAAGCTCGACTTATCCTTCACAACATTGGTGGGTCTATTATACTCGTATTATGCAAAACAAAAGCTTCCAACAACTTATCATCTGGTTTTTCCAACATAGGGTAGCCAAGCTGTCTCAAAGCTATAGCCGAATTGTAATTAATACATCATTTGGTTCCCATGAGAGGAACATTTAGGAAATCTCTACATTGACATATTACTTCCTCCACCCCTTGCTCTCTATGATACCATGAAATTGTGTCCCCGGTAAGGCTAGCTATACCCAGAGCCCATTCACGATTATTTTTAATTCCAACATGATACCCTCACTTGAACATATGAGACATGAACCATGTATACAACACTAGAGCACAACACAAAATTGTTCCCCTTTCTTCTCATGTCGCATATGTAGAGAATATTATACTTCAGCAAGAATCGTGGGAATTGTATTTTGATTATGTTTGTTAAAAACTAAGAAGACATTGATGGCAACAAAATCTACAAAATTATCAAGGTTTGGAAATAAAACAATACCATAGATAATCAGAGCCAATACATCTATAAAAGTACTCCATTCTTTTTTAACGGCTAAATCCTGACACTTCTGCTCTAGATATTTTCTTGAAAAGCCATGAACGACACCTTTTTCCTCTTTTGTATTTGCCAAATCTCATATGTCGATTTTCAATACATCAGATATTGCATCCAAAGTCGATGGTTTCCCATTATGTCGATAAGGATTCCTTTCTCTAGGGGGTAACCCAATATTCGTTCAAATTCCTCTAATGTTGGGGCCAACTGAAAGTCTTGAAAGGTGAAACATCTTAAGAGAGGATCGTAATACTAAGCCAATGCCGTGACGGCCCCTGTTTGCACATTCACTGCCATGAGATTTAGGATCTTCCCATATTTGCGAAAGAAACTATCACGTTGTATAGTTTTCATTTGATTATCGATGTCTCTTAAACTTTTCAAATCAGGTTGCTTGAACTTTAAAAATAAAGTTTTTCTTTTTTCTGATCCCATTGTCTACTTTAATTTAACACGTGACTAAGGTTCTTATGATTCCCCAATATTTTTGAAAAATGATTCAAAATGCCAATTCATTTTCAAAAGAAACAATGTCATGAGATATGAATGCAATTATGTAGAATGACAGTTGTGAATATATAACGTTTTGAATGAATGTATGTGGTACTTTTGCTTATATAAATATTCTTATGAGGAAAGGGTCTATTGATATATGTAGTGAAATTTTCACAAGGGTGGCTCTATAATTCTAAACACGGTTCCTAGAGCAAATAATCTCATTTTCGAATATTGTCAACAACAATAGATAAACTATTTGGAGTGACAATGCCCTCAATAAGTATGAATAAAACATATATACATAATAAATATATAAATAAATAAATAAATAGATAAATAAATAAATGAATAAATAAATAAATAAAAATGATCTACAAGCTTTAAAAAATATTATAATATCAACTAATACTTATTAAGAAATAATAAACGCATAAAATAAAAGAAATTGAAGAACAAACAAAAATACAAATAAAAAGTTAAGAATTACACACAATTAATTTATTAGGCCTGACTCTCCAAAATGCCCCAGTGAAGTCGCCAGCTGTTGCGACATAAAATTTCTAGTGTTTCTCGAATTAAATGGAGTCGCCACCAAAAAAATTTTTAAAATAGGAAAAATATTGGGAAATCCTTAAAAATAGAAAAAATAAAAAAAATAGTCTTTGAAACCAGATTTTGAGTTCAGAAGTCGATTATGCCTAGGGAATGTATTAGCACTCTACGACATCCGTTAAAATACCTATAATTAATTATGCAAGATTAATATTAACTTAAGTATATTTATTTCTCCTTAAAATTAAATATGAGTAACAATTATTATAATTTTCTAAAATATGATTTTGAAATAAATGTGTGCTTAAGAAATAAAAGACGAAAATAAAATTAAATTTATTGATGCACTTGACAAGAATGCGATCTTACTCCTACGTATCTCCCGGTGTGATTGAGAAATCAAATCTACATAGTTCTTAATTTCTTTTTAAAAAAAAAATATGGACGCATTGAGTGTGCTTTAAAGAAAATTTCACATCTAATTTAATTCACTTAAAAAAAAATATATTATCATGGAGTTTCAAACACACCAAGTAGTAAAAAAAAGTCACATCTAAATAAATCAAATTTAAAAAGATAAATTTAGATTTATTTATTTATAAAAATAAAATTTACAATTACCAAGTTGTATAAATTGTGTTATGTTCCATGAATTAAAATATGTTATTTTTAGTTAACTTCAAATAATTTTTATTTATTAATTTGTTTACAAGTTTTAATTTATTTGTGAAGATGAGAATTAAAACCACCAAGTTGTCACAACTTGTATTCTAATAACTCAAAGATAAAGAAAAGAAAATAACACATCTAATTAAATAAATTTATATGTGCTTTTTTTTATATTAATTTATTTTTTTTAAAAATGAAGTTTTTAGAACTATCAAGTTGTCCCAACTAGCGTCTTAACAACTCAAAGATTAATAAATGTCTTATCCAAATAACTTTTCAATATTTTGTTATATTTTATCTTTGTTTCCTTTTTAAGAATTAAAAAAAATTAATACTAAATATTAAATAAGTTTAATCAATCTAATTAAATAAAATTGCCATACAACTATAAATATAATAGACATATAAATATTCTAATTAAATAATTCTAGTTAAATGAAATAGTCATGTATATATTGCTTGTTAACGTGAGGTGTAGGAAAAAGCGGGAAAAATAACTATCAATCATGTAGCAGGAATATCAATGCACTGTTAGACATAGCGTTCAATCACACGTTCAACAAAAATATATGATAGACAGTAGGAGTAAGAAAAGCAATCAGCTTTATAGAAAGAAAGAAAAGGAAGTCAAACAAAAAAAGTGTTAGTATGAAAAGCAGAACACGAGATCACAATGCATATTTATGAAAAACCACAAAAGATGGATCTCAAAACAAACACTACTCACAACAACAAAATTTATATCTCTCAAATAATCAAACTCTAACTTATGTAACATAGAGTTTAAAAAAAAAACAAAGCAAACATGAATAAAGTGAGAAAATACATGCCTTTCCAAATATCAATCACGATGAAGATAAATGTAAGACCCATAATTTTGAATTATATTTATGTATTTTAGTGGATTTTGGTATTGAACTTGGAGGCTTTTTAGCCAAGTTATTAATATTTTGCGAGTTTAAATGACCAAAAAGATATTCTGATGCCCGACAAAAATTATTCGTCGATAAATAAATTAAATTAACTGCGGTGGATCTTTTACGAAGAATTTAATTCTGGAGAGTTTTGTTAAAAATATCCCGAGTTGCTAAAAATTGTATCTGTCAATTGAGTTGCGATGATAGTATATATTTTTAACAAAAAGTGGTTTGGGAAGTGATGGGTGAAAAGTGGTTTAATAAATATCTAGATATTTTGAGATATTTGTTAAACTCCCACCCTTCTTCTTCCATTTTCGTTTTCTTTGCTTCCTTTTAGTTCAAGAAAAGAAACCCAAGGCTTAGTGGGTGAGAAAGATCAAATTCCCAGCTTCTTCCTTCTTCCCGGATTCGAAAACGGAGTTAGGGATTTCAAAACCGTCAAACACAAACCTCCCCGTTTCATCTAAATCTAAGCTTTGTTTCGTGAAGAGACAGAAGGGAAAGTTGCTCACTACCATGCTACGGTGCTAGGGAACCAACTTTGGAAGCGATGTCGCGAGCGGAGATTTTACTAGATTTACTCGCGGTACTGTAATCGCATATTAAAGCTAACGTGAAGGTAAGGGCTCCTTCCAAACTTTTAGTTTGCATTTAGGGACTTATCTGTGGTTGTGTGGAAAAGAATTTTGTAAGGGTTAAAGTGTTGATTTGGGGAAAATGAATTTAATGCTTTTATGGGTGAAATTCTAATGTGGGGTTTTGGTGATATTGATGAATGTTTCGTGGAAAATGAATTTAACTCATTTATGTATGATTTTGAGTAAATGAAATTTTATGTGATTAAGTGGTATGTTGTGATGATTTGTGTTCATCGTATTTGACGTGTTCATAATTAATGCATATGAAAGTTGATATGTGTATGGTTGGATTTTGTGGAGAAATGAATTGATGTGTTTTGGTGTGACTTGCGAATATGTTTGAGTATGTTCGGTGTAAAATTTGAAAACCATTAGAGTTAAACGAGTATTAAGAATGGGGAATCTCTTAATGTCTACGTTTACTTAATGTTGTCGTGAAAACCATTAGAGTAAACGAGTATTAAAAATGGAGAATCTTTTAATATCTCTGTTTACTTAATGTTTGTTGTGAAAACCGTTTAAGTTAAATGAGTATTAAGAATGGGGAATTTCTTAATATCTTTGTTTACTTAATGTTGGCAGTGAAAGTCGTTTAAGTTAAATGAGTATTAAGAATGGGGAATCTCTTAATATCTTTGTTGACTTAATGTTTGTCGTGAAAACCATTAGAGCTAAACGAGTATTAAGAATGAGGAATCTCTTAATAGCTAAGTTTACCTAATGATTTTCATGAAAATTGTTAGAGTTAAATGAGTATTAAAAATGGGGAATCTTTTAATATCTGCATTTACTTAACAATTGTCGTGATAAAGTCAGTGTATGCTCATGCATTTCATAGTACATGGCGCCCGGATGGGCCATGGTGATAGTGGTGACTGATATGATTCCATGTGATTTGTTGGTTCATCTTGTACATGGGCCACGAGATGATTCCATGTGATTTGTTGGTTCATCTTGTCCATGGGCCATGAGATGATTCCATGTGATTTGTTGGTTCATCTTATCCTTGCGGGAATTGTCGTGTCGTGTAAGGTCTGCGATAGACTGCACATTATTTTTGTAAATCGTGCGGACCCGTGATAGGTGGCACCTTGGTAAATAGTATTTTGGCCTGTGATAGGCGGTACATTTACGATTTACGTTTCTTGTTAGTAAATCGTCCAGACCCGTGATAGGTGGCACCTCGATAATTGAGTACTTTTGCCTGTGATAGGCGGTACAATTATGATTTACGGCCCTTCGAGGAGGGTTTTGGTTTGGAATTCCAAGTCCATGCATTTTGACATATACGCATTGCATTAGGGTGCTCGGCACACGAGTCGTTTGATTCAAGTTTATGATTGAGTGTTTGAACTTGAGATGTCATTGTGATTGTGTTGATTTTACTAAGTGTTATGTTTTGAAATTGTGTGTAAGTGTAATTGATTGTAAAACTATTTCGAAACTCAAGTTGTTGTGGTGATTGTGTTGAAATTGCTAAGTGTTATGTTTTGGAGTTGTGTGTGAATGTGATTGAGTTAGTTTATGTAGTTTTAGAAAGACATTCAGGTAAATTGATTCCCAAATCGATTCTGTTAAAAGCTATTTCTCAAAATCGATTTGCCAATCGATTGGATGGGTTACAGGAGCTTAACTATTTTGACAAACTCGATTTGCCAATCGATTTGGCCATTACAGTAGCTCAGCTATTTGGACAAAATCGATTTGGCAATCGATTGAATTTGTTACAGGGGCTCAGCTATTCATTCAATCGATTTCCCAATCGATTGATTTAAACCCAGAATACAGTTTTCACTAAAAACCTTTAAGAAATCGATTTGCTTGGTAAAAACTTTTATTCTGAGTCAGAAAATCGATTGCTCAGTTGATTCATCCATTGGTTGATCAATTGATTTATTACTTGATTGTTTAAAACCCTATTTTGATTTCATTTTACTTGGCAAGTATTATATGAACGTTTAGCATATGGAAAATCCTATTAAAGTGCATGCTAAGTTGAAAGGTTATTTTGTGCATTTAAAAACTTAAATGTTATGTGTTAATTGTTATTTTCGGTTGAATTTGTTACAGGGGCTCAGCTATTTATTCAATCGATTTCTCAATCGATTGATTTAAAACCAGAATACAGTTTTCACTAAAAACCTTTAAGAAATCGATTTCTCAATCGATTTGCTTGGTAAAAACTTTTATTCTGAGTCAGAAAATCGATTGCTCAGTTGATTCATCCATTGCTTGATCAGTTGATTTATTACTTGATTGTTTAAAACCCTATTTTGATTTCATTTTACTTGGCAAGTATTATATGAACGTTTAGCATATGGAAAATCCTATTAAGGTGCATTCTAAGTTGAAAGGTTATTTTGTGCATTTAAAAACTTAAATGTTATGTGTTAATTGTTATTTTCGGTTGGTGACCCTTTACAACTATTGTGGAAATCTGGGCTTTGCCCTCAGATGAGAGCCAGAACAATCCCACCGGTTCGTACCCTGTGGATGGGAATGTAGTTGGAAACACTTGACCGAGCTATGTTAGGAGGATCTTGCGGGGCGCATGAAGATCACTTAGGGTGTATAGTTTTTTGTAGAATGATCAGATTAGGTTGACGTAAAGGAAATATATGTCTTTCTTTTGGATTATGTTTATTATAAATTGGAAGACTGTACCTATACTAATATTGTCAGCATGACATTTTATTTTCGATGGGTTCCATGTACCACTTTCTGATGTGTAAATACTTTGGATTCATGTTTCAAAAAATATTCCACTGCTAGTAAATTATATTGACTTAAATGTCGTTGCGTTATGACTTAAACAATTATCCAAAGGTATTTCCCTTATTTAATTCTTGGTTTTATGAATTTTTTTTGAAAAAAAAGTACACTCTCGCTTTGAAAATCGGGGTGTTATAATAAAGGTGGATGTGCGCGGTGGTGTGCGGCCAAATAGGTACGTCGTAGTTGTTGAAATGATTTTGGTTATTAGTTGATTTGAGGGAGGAAGATAACAAATATTTTTATCTTCTCTTCCTCTTGTTTTTTTACTTCATCTATTTTTTGTTGATTTCAGAAACGAAAGAAGAGAAAAACTCTTTTTTTTTTTACTTTTGATTTTTTTAGTGTTTGTTTCAAAGAGTTTGTATCAGATTTTTTTTCTCCCCCTCCCTTTTGAAATTTCATAAGGTGTATTCATAGAGTTTTTTTTATCTGTTTAGTTGCTTTCTTGTTTTCCTTTGTCCTTCTCCATCAATTTCTTGTTTGATGTTTAAATTATTTTGCTCATCATCTGCATTTTTTAAACACAACTGATGCATTTATGGTTTTAGCCTATGTTTGTTTTCATCTATTCTTTTGTTGAGTTTTATTTGCAGCTGTAATTTTTTCTTAAGTTTTTTTTTTAAACTCAAAAGTTTGTCTCTTTGCTCTATATAATGTGTACAATGATTGACTTATAAAAAATATTTTTTTATTATTCTAATTAGTTACAACAAGTACAAATGTATCAATGAACATGACTTGTGCATCAATGTCAGTCAAGATCAACATAGAAGGGTTTGACAGTGAGTAAATGCAACAATAGAGAACAAAATACAGTCAAAATTAGAAACAACTAACTTGATAGATTTAATTTTTATTGTAATTTAATTTGACTTTATTCTTAATTTGTAGTTTGATTTGGTTTTAAAACTCTAATTAAATTTAACATTGTAAATTGATGAAACATAATAAACTTCTTTATTATAATTATTTTTGTTTCCAATTTTAATATATATATATATATATATATATATATTGATTTATTTTTAATAAAACGAACAAAATTGAGGTACTAGATTTATATTGAGTATTCAAACTGATAAGGCACTATCCGTAAAATGTATAACATCACGCCACCAAAATATACTTCTATTACTCATACCATTTCTACGGACATCCTCTCCACTATTTTCTCTAAACTCTTATGTTATTACTTAAAAATATTGACCATTAAAACATATTTGTCTTCAACTTTCTCCAAACATCAATTCGGCCAAAGCTAGGAAACTGTATCAACCACTACAACTATTGCCTAACTTCCAGACTACTTACTTCACGTCATCGAAATCTCTAACAGTAGCCGAAATCATTAGCATAACTTGTCAAAAACACTTATTTTCCATTCACTCAATGTTGATGTGGGTGGATCTTTTTGGGATACATGCTGTCCACGGTCACTCGAAAGTTCTTAATAATTTTATAAAAAATATTATTATTTTTAATTTTTTGTTTGAGTAATATTATTAAAATATAATTTGACATAAAATGAGACATAAACATAAAACAAAATTCTCTTTATTTTATACTATTATGTTTGTGTCATTTTTGTGTTAAGTTTTGTTTTCTAATAATATAACTCTTTTTTTATAAGATAAATTTGACTTATAATTTGATCAACAAAAATTGATTTATTTGATCCATAACATAAATAAAATAAATCAATTTTTGTTGATCAAATTATAATCTAAATGTCTATTATAAAAAATATAAAAGGAAATTATTTATAAAAAAATTACAAAAACAACTACTATAATTATAAAATAAACTAAAATTTTCAACCTAAATTTCAACTATCTGAGTTGTGAATTTTATCTAGAGATATAATTTTAAATTTTATACAAAGATATAAAAATCAAACTGAATGATCTTATGATACAAAAAAATTTAACCAAAACTAATTAAATTAGATTGATATTATTTTATGACTTTGAATCCAAGCTCACCTAAACTAATAAATTCTACTTTTATTGATTTGAGATATTATTCATGTAATTTTAAAATAGATCGCATAATACTAAAGTCAAACTCTTATCTTTTATTAACACTGCGTCAATATTGATATTTTTACGTTAAAGTCACACTTATGAATGGTTGTGATATGGTGACAGTGTAAAAAAAATTATATTGACAAAATTTAGCAATTAAACTATAACAATTTAGTATTTGAAAAAAGAAAAAAAAAATTAGAAACTAATTTTATATTATTAAAATTGTCAACCAAAATTTGATTTGTTAGCTCTATCTTATAAACATTAAGAGTTTGATCGTCAATATATTTTAACAAATTTATAATTTAAATTTTTATATACAACACTATATTATATATTTTTATTTATTCATTAAAATTTTAAAAATTTAACCATCCCAACATTTCTGTTCAAGCTCTATCAGTTGATTAATATTCAACAACTTAACTCATCAATCCATTCATATAATCTAATTTATTCATAAACATTAAAAGTCCATTCTACTTAATTTTAAAATATAAGTAATATTGTTTTCTGAATAATTGGAAATATACGTTATTATTTTTAAGCATGAGTGCATTTTCTTTCTATTTTCTTTTTCAAATAAAATTTAATTTCTTATAAAATACTTGTAAATTTTTTCGTTTCTTTCTAAAACAAGTTTTTTCAAATGAATCTTTTAAATAGAAAAATAAATAAAATGTTTAACAAGTAAATGAAATGTTTCCAACTGAAATATATTTACTCAAAATGTAATTTTGCAATAAGCTAAATGATAAATTATAAGGGCTGTCGTCCGCATTGATAATTAAACTATCTTTGTTTGTGTAAAATTGATTTTAGCTACAATCATATAGTTGTTGTTTTGATGATAACAAAACAAATAAACTATCTATTGTATTTGCTAAGTGTAGACATTAAGTTAGAAGACAAAGACTTTTATTAATGATTATATATTTTAAGGTAGCATAAATTATGAGTAAGTTATAGTTAATAATGGAAGTGTTTCTAACACAAAGAGTATTATCACCTAATACACAAATAATTATATTTATTAATAGAGCAAGTCATAATATAGCAGTAAGAAACATTGCAACCAGCATATGATAATGTTCAATCCGTGTCAAAGCGTTTAAAACAAATGAAATACAAGTCAATCATTGTCCCTCTAAAGACCACGAAAAAGAGCAACACAAATATTATTTGCCTCTAACTAAAAATCTCATTTTGAAGCTTTGACTAAAATATCAAAAGAAGAAAAGTTCTAAGTGAAGCATATAATAAAATTTATGTTCTAGTACAAGTTAGATCCTCTGATGAACAAAGAAAAGAGAATTTGTAAACAAGTTCCCATTGACTCTGAATAATTTGTCAAATTGTTTACATACACTTGAATTGATATAGGATTTTATATGCAACATCCTTCAATGAGAGTTAAAATCCTAGAACGAAACTTTGTGTCGATTTAAGCACAAACTATAACTAATGTAAATCAACTTGATAGTGGATACAACTACTTCACCCCATAAGAAGTAGCTAAGAAGGTATAACAATACTTATGATCATCAACAACTTGACTATACTAAGCTAGAAAGTTGAGAAGATATGAACACCATAAAATTGACTAGAAGGTGTTCATTGAACTTGTGATTCTAATGGTTACAGCATGGAGAGACTAAAGAAGAATACTTAAAGTCTGAAGAGATAGAGTAAACAATACTTGTATGCTATTGTCGAAATAGTTGATCAAGTCCCCGACTGTACTAAGGCAAAATCTCTCTATAAAGGGATGACTAGGTGTCGCAACAGTCTGTTGTGAACTAGTATAAAAGTACTTGTATTTCTTCTTTCTTTATATTACTCTAATTTAAGTTATTTACAATTCCAATTTATTACTAAACCTATTTTATAATCATAAGTTGAATGACTTGATAAAGAACATATTGTTGGTTAAACAATCGAAGTACTTTTTCAGAAATGACGAAGCACAATTTAAGCCTTTTCTTGTATTTTTCAGTACCTTCAATCCTAAGTTGATCATTATCTACTTAACAAGGCTAATGGATAGTACTGACCAACTAGCTACATCAAGTTGTCAATAATGGATTGGCAGTTGAAGCCATGGATCTACTACGTCTTCCTTTTCATTTTGAATTATGCATAAATGGACCCTAATAATATGGGGGCATTCAGCTCGGTTCACAAAATGAAACTCTTATTTTTCTAATTTGATTTCTAGTTATATGAATGAGTTTATTAAATTATTTTTCTCATCTTTATGCTTAATGCTTTTTATTTCTTGATCAACATTAAAATGTTCTATGATTCGTATTTTGAAATGGAAGTGGACTTTACGAATGCTTGAGATGAAAAATTCATGAATTTTTAGGCTCAAGATAGATGTAGGTCATGAAACTAATTAAATTAGTTGCAAGACAATAGTTTAATAAGAGAATTCTTGTATAGTAAGGCTTAATTATAATCTTAAATCCACTAAGGAATTACGGGTTACTTTGGAATTAAAGGTTTTGTCCCTAAGACGTTAGGGCAAGAATAATAAAGGGAATTCGGTAATAATTAAATAAAGGAATTCAGTAACTATGATCAAATTAGACACCAAAGTTGGATTAAAAGTGAAACTCATCCCTGACATTTTTCTTATTATAAATGATCAATTTTACTATTGTTGCTGATTTTAAATATTATTTCAATCAATTTGGGAAGTTTTTGTTCAATTTTAGTAATGAAATATAATTCGATAGTAAAGCGCAATCCTTGTTTTATGCTTGAGAGAATTCTTAAAATCTTTCCAAGCAGAGGGCAGTTTGTCAACAATAACAATAATTTGAAATTGTTCATTTAGGGACATAGATGATGTTAATTTGGATTTCATGAGACAGAGCTTCCATAGATTTGTCATCTGATATTTGTGGTAGCAGCTACAACATACTTTTTAATTCTAGCTTCCTTAATGTCATATTTCTTCTTTATAGCATCTCAAACTTATTTAGCAGTATTGTTGTCGGAACTGTAGTAATCATACAAATTATCAGCAAGTCCATTAAGAATATAATTCTTACATATAATCATTATGTTATCATTGGGTTAATTCAACAGCTTTCTTATCATCTTCTATTTGTTCAGTTGTCAGCTGTTTCTAGAACAACAGGAATGTCATCCTTCAAAATGTATGCAACCTTTTTCGTGGTTAGAAAAAATAACATCTTTTGTTGTCATTGAAACGAGTTGTTGTAGTCAGAAGCAGAATAACATGTCTCAATAATTTCGTCGGTAGACATGGTAGTATGAAAACATCTTAAAATTGTTATTTTTGAATTTTGAAAAAATATTATGCCACCGAAAATATTAGTTGATTAAGTCGCGGACATGTCACTCTCTTTAAGACGTTTTGAGGCACTGCCAAAATCGTGCAAGCTAGACTATCAACCACAAAGTCCCCAAGATACCGTTCTAGAATTACACCCTCAATATGGTAGTCATTTGACTGTCACTCGTAATATGATACTAAGACCACTCGAAAGAAAGAGAAGAAGTGAGTAAGAAAGGGGGAGAAGAGAGAAAAATCTCATATTCAAAGAGCTTTTTGGTGTGCTTTTCCAACTAAGGAAAACCCTCAATTTGTAGAGGAAATCGGCAACTGGATCAGAGAAAACCTAGGATGCGCTCCAAACTTAGGGTTTTGATCGGGCAACAACAGATGTGCGAGATCAAAGATTGGGGTTTTTACCCTACAGCGGCGACCCGCGCCCATGCCTAATGATCAATTTTGCATATGTTCTTCCTCTCTTACAAAACTGGGGTACCCATTGGGGCACACTCCATGTTCCACACCTCCACCTTATAAACACTACTAGTGTGTGATATCTCTCATATGTGAGACTTTCTTATTTTATAGCTCTCGTTAATGTCATCATTATTTCCAACAATCTTCCATTAATATCATAATCATTTTCAACAGTTAACAACGCGGAAGTCACACTAGAAAATTCTAGCATAGGGTTTCTTGACTCTTTTCTTTCTTCAATCATTCATAAACAATCAATTATCATCAATAACAAAATATTAATAACGCATTTAATGACATAATCAACATTCAGAAATGTTAACAAACATGTAATCATCAAAAAATAAAATCATGAACATATTCATTATTGTGACACATCATCACAATGTTAAGCTTATTTAATACATTTATATTGTTCCTTCAACAAATATTTTATTTTCCAGGTGAAATTAAACTTTGATCAAAACGATTTCTCTTCACCACGAGAGAAAAAGACCCCAGTTGGACTACCTTCTTGTAGTGCCAATCTCACAATAGGTTCAGCACCTTCATCGGATGTTAGAGCACCATTACCGTGGTTCATATCTGTTTTGACATAACCAGGGGAAATAGCATTTATGCACAAAGAGGGATACTTCTTGGCTAGAACTCTTGTGTAGGCATTAAGACCAACTTTTGAAACAATATATCCAGAATTAGCTAGAAGCCAACCTTTGGTTTCATGTGAACCTTCCTTATAATCCTTTAGAAATTCATTCAAAATTTCATCAATCTTTTCTTCGGTCAGATTTTGGACATCACTTAGTACTTCTTTAGGTCGTCCATTTGGCAAAACCTGTGAAAAAAGATGCGAGAATAAGCATGACATTCACTTGTGCTTAAATATGTTAATGAACCAATGGAGATATGCCTCAAATCATCAACAATTAGAGTTGGTTATTTTTTATTGTTTGTTATAAGTTTATAATTGAATTTGGTCAATTTGGTTATGACAAAGTAGTTATAGTTAGTTAAGCTAATCTATTTTAGAATACTATAGATAACTGTAAATGCATTTGTTGTTGTGCATGAAAAAAGAGGTCTATGCAATTGTGAAAAATGATTCATAGAAAATCAAATATTGGGAAACTTGTATTGATGTACTCTCAAGAGTGATAAATACAAGGGCACTACAATTGAAATGAGCCTTAATCTTGTAAATTTAATACTCACAGTGAACTATTTTGCTTCTTTGTCTGTGACGTAGTTCTCAAGTGATTGTGATTGAACACCCATATCTTTGAGTTATTCTTGTCTTATCTTTCTTTAATTCTATTTTACATCGATTTTCAAAACTGCATTATCTTTCTTTATATTTTCTTGAAACAACAGAACCAACTAACTTTAGACATTAATTGTATTAGTTTTAAATTTTGTTTACAAGTTCATGAAAATCTTTTCCATATTTGAATTTCTTGTCTTCAATTGTAATTACAACTTCACTTTCTCTAAATATGACTAATGGACTTATGTTAATATATGTTTAGCCATCAAAGATCCATAAAGAAGAGGGGGAAGATTATATCCTACAAATGTTCACAAAAATTTTATACAGAATACGCGGTTCATTAAAGACATGTCTTTTTTAGTAATGACATATGTTTTTTTTTTAAGAAGTCTTGATTCTCTGTTCTCATAATTGAAACAATGATTTGATGGTATTAATTCAATAAAAATATAATAAAATAAAAAAGTGAATCCACAATAATCGAGTTTTCTATTCAAAGTTAAGTGGAAATATATCAAAATGTCATACCTCCAATCTTCCGACGGATGAAGAAACATTGAGAATTTTTGGTGAGCTTGAACACTGAAGAAACGGAATAAGAGCTTCGGTGAATTCTTTGGTGCCAAAATAATTTGTTCTAAGGCTTTTCTCAACTAATGCATAGTTTTCAGAGTATATTTTTTTCCAGTCAACTTGATTAGGATCTACCTGCACAACCCAAAAAAAATTACTAGTTTCATCCAAATATTTTGAGTAAGGAATATAGTCCTTCAACAATGGTCAACTTTAATTCATGACATTAAGAATTGCGATGACAATTTCACTAATTTAAATTTAAAAAAACAGTTTCTAAGCTTTTGAGGTAAAACACATAAAACTAAATTAAGAATGGATGTAATCATACCACAACACCAAGTGCAGCCAAAGCCTCACCATTCACTTGTGCTCCTACAATTCCAGCATTGTTTACCTATACACAAGTTTTCAGTTCAAGTTTATAATATTTTAGGTCAGTCAAGAGATTAACACTGATCAAGAAATTTAAATTCAAAAATGAAAAATATTATGAAAGCAATCCCACGGAATCATAATAGAAAACTATTATGTAAATAAAAACATTGAAAACTATATATATTTTTGAATATATCACTTCAAATAAGATCAAGTTTTTAAAGAGTAAAAAAGGAGAAGCCACAAAATATATAAAAAAAACTAGAGAGAAATCACTTATTAAAAATAAAATAATAAGCAACTTAATAGTAGATAATAGAATACTCCTTTGTTATTATAAGTCAAAAAGTGACCTAAAAACTTGGTCATTATTATAAGTAAAATAATAATAAGTAAAATGTTATTTATTTTAGGTTCATTTAATGCTAGTATTTCTAATATACTCTTACCTTAATAAAAAAAAAATATAATGTCAATAGTTAAGTGTTTGACATTCAAAGAGATGTGTACTTGTAAGGTATTTCATTGTTAGTTTTGTTTTAGTCTTAGTGTTTTGAGTGAGGTGCTTTATTGATTCTCTTTTTCTAACTTTTGTATAGACGACTTCATCAAGAGAGATTGCATACGAAAGAAACTTTTGTCATGCATAAACTTATTTACATATGTTTTAGCATGCATTATGTTTGTAGCATGATCATATTGCATAGGTAACCTTTGAAACTTATTTCAAATTATTTTCTAAGTGTTTTTGACTTAGTAAATTGACTTACCCACTTATGAATTGACTCATAAACTTCAACAACTGAGTTATTGAAGCTCTAGGATTGGGAGTCAAACAGAAAGTGTGAATCAACTCATCAACAGGCAGAGAGTTATTTGAGTTGACTCACAACTGTGTGAATCGACTTCATTTTTTGATTTTTCAATCGGTGTGAGTTGACTCAATTGTCTTATGAATCGACTCACACAACCTACAAACTTAAAATGTGACAGGTTTCTCATCATTTCTGAACAAAAGAAAAGTTTCACTAATTCCTCAAACTCAAACATTCAAGATCATATCATAGATTGAAAAATCTATCTTGATCAAGTCGGGTTTACATTCGAGTAGTGAAGTGATACACAACAGCGAGGCAACGCCGTTTTTTGAATTGTCTATTCCATATACGAATCATCAAGGTGATATCAATGGATTGTGTATTAACGGCTGAAGAAGGTGTTCTTCAGTAAAGTATGAGAACGATTTCTAGGTTTCTATCATGAAAGAGTCAGATGTGATCTTTATATTGAAGTTAGGCTTGTGTTCATAATTTGGAGGGTGTTCCAAGATTCTGAGTAGAAGAGTATTTAAAAAAGAAAAGGTTCTATATACAAGTTTTTGTAACTTTCGCCGAATGATTTGAAAAACAATTCACATTAATAATAAAGGAAGAAGACTCTCATTCATTTGATCGGAAAATGATATACCCTACGAGTGAAGATGAAGTAAAAGAACCTATACAAATTGTCGTGTGAATCTTTCTATCTCTAAATCTTTAATTGTTGAAAAATCTAATTTAGTGCAAATTTATAGAAAATTGTTATAAGATTTTTCTTTTTATATATCTTATCTTGGTTTTTGAATTTTTTAATAAAATCTTGTGTTGAAGTACCTTACAATTCAACATTTTAGACTTAGATTCAATTTGAAGAAAATATAATATAATAGTGTTTTATTGTTTAAGATTCATTTAGTTTTTATTTGATGATCTTTATCATATTTGATTGAAGGGTTAAAATCTTTTTTTCAAAACTACTTTGATCAATTTTCGATTGAAAGTTGAAAGTCTTTATTGAATTTTGTGTTATGGATTTTATATATCATCATCGATCAATCCAAATATCCTATATGCATAATCGAAGAATTCATCACATTAAAAGATTTTTAATTTTCATTGTGCAACTCGAAAATTTTCAAAACTATTTTTCTAAAGAATCGAACTCTATTTAACTCTCCTTCTAAAGTTCTTTGTAGGTCATTTTTTTAGTAACATGATATTTTAGTAAATTTGAATTATGATTTACATCAAATCTAGAAAATTAATTGCACTTAATTAATTTTCTGAATAAACATAAAAATAGTTATTTTTAGAGTAAAAATCTATTTTGGTCCTTGAGAAATTTTAGAATTTGAGAACAATTAAAGTGTTTTTTATTCCATAAGAAAAATAAATCGAGTCAAATTAGTCCCTACGAAATTTTGAAAGACCTAATTAAGTCCCTAATAAAATTAAAAACACATTTTAATCTTTAGAAAAAATAAATCGGGACAATTTAGTTCTTTACTCAATTTAGAAAAAAATAAACCCTAGTGTTATTTCATCTAGAGAAACCACAAGTCTACGATATAAACTCTTATGATTTTATAGAGGTATACTACGATTTTGAAGGTGTGACTTCCGTTGTCTCTATCGTTTGTTTCAAAAGCTGCATTTTTTCTTCGTTTTCACGTTTTTCTTCTTAACTCTCGCATATCCGAAGATGCATAATTGTTCTTTTTGCTTGTGCTTTTAAAGGTGCGATTTTATGTATTGTTCATAAAGGATACCAATGTGGTTATTATTAGCATTATTTTTTAAATTATATTATAATTTAGTGAATTTTTTTTTGTAAAGATTAAATTGTTCATTTATTTATTGTTATAGAATTAATTATCCATTTTTTAATTATTGCCAAGGACTTAATGTCTTTTCTTTTTAGAAATTATGCGGGGTAGAATCAACTTCATGCATCATTGAATAAGTTAACAAAAAAACTCAATTTTCTAATTATAATTCACATAAGGACTAATTTGATTTATTTTTTTTAAAGATTAAAAATTACTTTTATATTTTTCGATGACTAAAATTGATCCTTAAAAATATTTTAAAAATAAAAAATAAAAAACTAAAAAAAAAAAGAGCGGCAAACTTCCCACCCAGCTATTGCTTTTCCAAGGCGGCTGTTAAACCAGGAAACAAATTTGTACAGTAACACAAAAAACGTGTATTTTGTCTATCGTAGGGGAGTTACGATGCACTCAGTTTTAATTCAAAACCCTTCATCCATGCCATAAAATCACTTCATTCAACCATTTCGTTGTCACGGTTCTCCCAAACAATCGTTCTATATGACTTATTTTTATTTTTTTTTTACTATTTCACTCTCCAATAAAATATACCAATAGAAAGATATTAATTTTGATATAATATTAGTGTCAAAAAAATGTATACAGTGGATAAATAATTATTAATTATATACGTGATTAATTAAGAATGTAAAAACTCTTTTATCTAGATAAATTTATAGCAAAAATTAAAAAGCAGTCTTCTCCTCTCTTGTCCCCTTTCTTCTTATTCATCCATCAAACAAAAATAGTTTAGAGCTATTTAGGGATGCTTTCACTCATATTCATCATTTTTTTATCTTTTTATTTAAATAAATAATTTTTATACAGATGGAATAATTTTACTGTGTTATTTTTATGTGATTTTTATCTATTGTAATGTTGTTTTATTTATTATCTTAGTGCAATGATGTTTTTATCTTTTACCTTATTATGATGTTTGTTTGGTTTAAATTAATATATCAGTTTTAATTTATGTGATGTTTGTTTGATCAGATTGACATATCAATTTTAGTTTATTATAAAATGATTATCAATGTTATAGATTTGAAGACATGAGTATTTCAATAATTTTTATTTTATATTTGTAGTTATTTTATCGTTTTATAGTATTATCATGAATATTGTAAATTTGTTCATAGTTTAATCCTTTTTAGTTCTAGTGAGAGTGAATTTATGTTATTACATTATCCTATCTTATTATGGTTTGATGCTCACATATTATATAAGCATTATAAAACTATTTTATTTTATCATGTATTTAGTAGACATCATGGCATAATATAATATATATTATATTTAAATGACAAAATTATCTACGTAAAACAATTGTCCTCTTTTATCCTAAGATAATTATAATACTTTAAATATTGTAAACTAACAAAAATTACTACAAAAAATTAAATAAGTAATGTATTAATTTTATATAAAAAAAAATTATGACCCTATGAAATAAATTACGTAGAAAATCACGAGTAATCAAATAATTATCATTTATTTGTTAGATAAATATGTGTGTAAATGGAAAATATATTCTCGTAAAATTATTTATTGTGAAATTTATAGTAAAATGATAAAATATTCATAAGTTTAAATGATTTTGATTAATATTTTATTAGATTATAAAAAATGATAAGATTTCATTTACCATAAATTATACATATTTTTTAAAATTTATTTTTAATAATTTTTATATTTAATATTAAATTTTATCCTTTTTATAAGAATAAGTAAATAAATTATTGTTCTTATCATATATTTTTAATTTCTAACATAACTGATATCTTTTTAGTTTTAACTAAATAGACAACAAAAAATAATGTCTAAAATTAACCTATCATTTTTTTTATTTTTTTCATCAAATATCGAATTTAAACAAAATATGACATCTTGTATCATATCCAGGACACTTCAAATGGACATTAAAAAAAAGTTTAAGTGTTGACTTATATGTACTCCTCTATCATTAATGAAAGACTATCTCACACAATTTAGTTGTGCTTCCCCGTTCAGTCAACAAATCTCCATACTTCCTTCAAACGTTGAACGACAGTGACAGTGACAGTGAGTTTATGGTTGATCCAATACATAAATTGGATTTAGACATCCAACGGAAAATAGTTGTTGTTTTAAATTAATTTAATTTTTCTTTTTATGTTTTGATTTGTTACTTATGAATTGTGTTTATTTTATTTTATTTGTATAACAAAAAACGTATACATTGTCTTTGACAAACGAATCAATAATGAAGAAATATTATATTTTGTAACCAATTTTCCTTTTTGTTCTCTTTCTCAATAAAACTCTGTTTTCCATACTAGCAGGAAAACATTTATTAACAAATCTTAAGTATTAATACTAAAATAAAGTTGATGATAAGATTAGCCAAAGAAAAATAAAACACAAATAATATAGTTGATTATTCAAATAATTGATGAGCAAAGGCGAATAGTTTGAAAAAATCGAATAAATTTTTTAATTAGAATATTCTTTTCTCAGACTTTACCTTTCAACCAAATTCTTTGTATACCAAAACTATTATTTCTTGAAAATTAAAAGATTATCACAAAAAAGGGAAAAAAAGTCAAAAGAAGTGTCTTACCAAGATATCCAATTTACCAAAGTGGTTTCGGATGAAATCTGCAAAGGATTCATTACTTGCAGGATGAGTGACATCAAGTTGATGAAAAACCACATGGCCAGGAAGTGAAAGCTCTTTCAGTTTCTCAACAGCTTCAAGACCCCTTTTCTCATCTCTTGCTGCCAGCACAACTTTGATGCCATTTGAAGCCAATTGTTTGCATATTGCAAATCCAACTCCCCTGTTTGCTCCTGTCACAACTGCAAGCCTAAAAGAAACCAATAAAACAAGTTATTATTGTGATTTTAAGCATTTAAGGTAAATAAGTTAAATTAGTGGTACCTTTCTGTTGCGTCTGCCATTGATCTGTTAATACAAAGCTTCGGTAAAATGGATTGTGTCTATGTTTTTTTCTTTGTGCAATCTATGTTTTTAACTATATAGCCTTTTATTTATACTTCCTCCGTCCCTAATTATATACATAATTTATTCCACTAAAAAATATTATAAACACAATTTAGAAAACATATTTTCTCTTAAATTTTACTTTTTTCTTAAATTATTAGATGTATTAATTGTATTTTTCAAATATTTTTTTATTTTATTAATAAATTTTTAACTTAAAAAAATACTACAAATTTATTTTAGAGGATGAAAAGTTAAAGTTAAGTATATTTATATAAATATTCTCTACAATCTTAAATATAAATAAAAGTCTTGATGTATTATTTTGAAATATGAATCAAATATATTTTGATTAATTTGTTTGTATTTAAAACGATAAAGTCCCTTAAAAAATGACAAGAGGGAGTAGTGTTTTAGAAACATCTACTATTTAATTTTTTTTAATATATGGAAAAAAATTTAAAAGATAATTATAAAAATTGAGTATATTCAAAAATTATGCTAAGGTTCATCCTCCTCGAATATATGGTAACAAATTAATTTAATTAATATAAATGTAATTATAAATAAAGAAAAACTAATATCCAGTAGTGTACTATTTTAAAATATATATTTCCATTTAATTTAAATGAATTAATCTAACTTATAACCCTATTTGTTTCTTTTAATTTATCATTTTTAGGTTATTTACTGATTAAACGAAAAGAAAAAAATCATCGAGATCAATGAGACTTACCAAATCATATATATTTAATAGTTTGTTTAAAAAATGACATAACATTAAGTTCTCCTAAGAATAGAGAGACATGGGATACATACATTACTATTTAATATAAAATATAATTACAATCTAATTGGTTCAATCAATAAAAAGTTAGGTTTATGTATCACAATGGTGAAAATTTAACTCCAATTATCTATAAAAGTATTTCATTGATAGATAATATATAAGAATATTTTTCAATGTTCTTTAAATATTAAGGTTTGCTTTGAACTTGTTAAACTCTCAAGATCCAATTCACCTAAAATTTTTGTTATATAAAAGAAAATTAATAAATATAAAATAGAGTTTTTATCATAATTTGACCAAAATTAATTTCAACATTTTCTTATATATAACATGGAGGGAGTTATTTATTTATTTATTTTATGGGTATGCAACAAATCACCGGCTAATAAATTATACACCCTCTTCAGTTGAAAAAAAAAATTATACAATAAATATTCATTTAAGTTTTTATTTATATTTTTTTAATGCAATACCAATTATTTTTATAATTTGTACTACTCCCTCCTAAAGCTGGTAAAATGAATGAATTTCATAGATTTGAAAATTAAAAAATAAAAAATAAAAAATGAATTTGATAGATTTAGATTTAAATGGTAATGATGGAATGAAACAATCTATTAAGAACCACTAAAAAATAGCAAAAAAATCTATTAAATCTAAACGACAATTCAATTTAGAGAATTGTACACTGCACTCCTCATTTGTATTTCTCACCCTTATCTCCATTGAAAATATTATATTGTCTTTTTTTTACTATGTATAAATGTGAAAGTTTCAAAATGTAAGTTTCGAAATTTTTGATAAATTTAAAAATTTCGAAATGCGTTTTTCCAGAATTTATCAAAACAATCGAAAGTTTTGATGAATTTGAAATCTTCGAAACATAAAAGCTTCGAGATTTTCAAATTTTTGAAGTAATACAATTTCAAAAGTTTTAATTTATAAGAAGTTTTTGATACGTACATAATTATATTAAAAATAATTAAAATTTTATTTTAAAAATAGATTTATAATATTATTATTAGTTAAATTTATTACTCTTTTTGAAATTATGTATGAGAGTAGAGTTGAAGTTCCTGCTTCAAGAACGATTATAGATTCGACAGAAAAATTAACCACCGATCATGTATTATTACTAATAATGCATCACCGATCAAATATTTATTATAATTATATATTTGATGTTTTATTTGAAATATATTTTGTAGGTATTTTCCTCTCAAGAAGCTGTATTTGAATGGACAAAAAATATTGGAAGGTAAAATGAAATTTTAATTGTTACCATTCGACCAGATAAAGCAAGCGGAAAAGTCGGGGAAGAAAAGACAAATTAATTTTGTGATGTGAAAGAGGTGGAAGATATAAATCAAAATCAAAAGTAACTTGTTCTCACAAGGAAAATTGTTTGTTTATCCTCAAATGTATACCATTAAGTATCGGTGAAGGATGGAAAATTAGTGTTCTTTGTAGAACACACAATCATGATTTATTGGATACTGTAATCGGTCATTCATATTTGAGGCGTTTAAATGAAGAAGAGAGAAAATTTGTCAATGACATGAAAAAGTATAAGCTTGCACCAAGATTCATTTTGAATGCTTTGAAAGAGAGAAATAAAGTTAATCTCACAATTCCCAGTCAAATATATAAAGCAAGGAGTACTTATCGATCATCGTTGAGAGGTTCGCACACAGAAATTCAACATCTGTTGAAGTTAATACAATAAGAAAATTATGTGCAATGGACAAGTAGACGGGATAATTCAAATGTTTTGAGAGATATATTTTGGATGCATCTTGATTGTATAAAGTTGTTAAATACGTTTTATTTTGTTTTGATATGTGATAGCACATACAAAATAAATATATATCGGTTACCATTACTTAAAATTATCGGTGTCACATCTACTAGTTTGACATTTTCGGTTGGGCTTGCTTACTTGGAACAAGAGCGAAAAAATAACTTCATCTGGGCATTTGAAAAGGTAAGATAGTTGTTCGTCTAGGGAAGTGCTTGTAAATCCAGCATTGCAGCATAAATAATATCATATATAACACAACTTAATAAATAAATGACACAACTTAATATAAATCATATACCTAAAATAGAGTCATGTTACCACCCAACTGTCGAGTGTCGTGGACAACTTCATTTCCCAGATTGTCATAAAGGAAAACCAATGCCACGGTACCCCACAAATAGTCCCAACAATGATCTAAATCAATAAACAAACTAATGTATTTCTCCTCCACACGCGTATGTGTTTTATCGACAAAAATAGTGTTGCCAACTAAATGCAACAGGTACGTTCTAGCCACACACTCAAACTGGTTAGTTTGAATGAGACGACTAGATAAATCACGCAATTATTCCTCCCATGTTGTACCTAAGTACTCATGTGCAGCTCTTGCAGCATTATTAGTGTTCATATTCACATGTGAATCAAAAAATTTACCATGAGGTAAGCTGAAGACATATGTAGCAGCCCAGATTCTCGAATCCAATGTTGTACAGGATCTGGCACAGAAACTTTAGCAAACTTCTTCATTTTCAATCCACGAGTAATAACCTTTAACGACCAACGATCCTGCGAGTAATTACAGAACATAACAATAAAAATTTATTCTTATCTAATTAAACAATAAATTAAATATAATTAAAAATTAATTAAAATATACCACTCATTTCCATAGCCTCCGAGCTACGTGGTGTTCATATTGTGTCAACACATATGTTACCACCTGTCCTCCGAGGAATTCGGGCTACCGATCCTGCTCATCAACATCATCAATATCATCAGCATCATCATGTGCAGGCACAACATACTCCTCCTCAGCCTGCTCCATCTATGCTGGCTCAAGGATATCCCCCTCCATCTATGTAGGCTTAGTAGATTTAGCGACATCATCCTCGACATCCTGTCTACGACGATGCTGCCTAATTGGATGATTTACTTCATTCCGTCGTTTGTTTGATGTTGTTGGTGGAATTCTCTATGCTCCATCACCACTATCACCTCTCACGTTGCAAATAATTTTGCCAAATGCATTTCTCATTCTAGGCACTACAATATATCAGTACTAAAAACATAGGAAAAAATACTAAGAAAATGCAATTCAGAACTTTGGTACTGTTCCAAAACTTTCAAAACTGAATTTGGAAGTTTCATTGAAGGCCAAACTTCTAAAACTATTTCAAAACTTTCCATGAATTCCGAAGTTTCAAAATTGAATACTTCATGTTTCTGAAATTAACATTTCGAAACTTCCAAATTGTAAGAAAATTTTGAAGGTTTCTACATTGTGAAAGTTTTATGTTGATGGAAACTTTCGAAAGTTTCAAAAATTTGGAAAAAAATGCACTTCAAAAATTTCATGTCATAGATACTTTCGAACATTTGAAAAATATTGTTTCGAAAGTTTTAAATTTTCGAAGGGGTTCTTACTTTAGTGTTTTGAAGGTTTCAAATGTTCGGAGGTTTGCAAATTTGTGATTCAAACAATTGAAAGTTTCGAATGAAATGGGTGAAAAAAAGGGAAGGAAATTTTTTTAAGGGAGGGTGCACGGTACAATTCTCTTCAATCCATCCTTAACATTTTTTAAAGCATGAGATTCTTATCCAATAAGCCAAATAATTTATTTATCATTTTAATAAATTAAATATCTACATTCTATAATAAATTTATTTGTGATTAATTTTGAAAATATTTTTATAAATTATAATGAATTCTTTTTACAAAAGATATATATCTTCAAAAATATTTTAAATGTTTTTTTATATTATTTTCAAAACCCAATTATTATTTTAAAGATAAATATTTTTTAAAAATAATTTTAAATTTAAAAAATGATTATTTATTTGGAAAGTAAAATAATATTCTTTAATTATTTAAAAAAGCCTTTTCTTTAAACATTATTTTATTAATTTATAAATAAATAAATAAATAAATAAATAAATAATTTAATTATTAATTAAATAATAAGAGGATGGTATAGGTTGTGATGGCCGATAGCGGAGCTTCGTGGACCACCACATCATCGCAAGGCAAAACTCCAATTACTGTCACAATGGTCGATGAAGAAGCACATATGACTTACAATGGTAGGTGGCAGAGCTCATAGACCACCATTAACCAATCACCACCCTTTATTATTTAATTTTTGTAAATAAATTATAGTATTTAAATTTTTATTTTATTTTAAAAGAAAATAATTTATTTATAAAATAATAAAACTCAATCTTTTAAATGAAAAACCGAATCAATTAATGGAATAAAAAAACTAAATTAATTTTAATTGAAAATATCATTTTCATATGTGTGTGTCGTATTTTGATTTTATTTAGAATTATTGATGTTCGTTGGATATAATATTTTATTCGTTAGAAAGCTAAGAGAATTTTCTTCAAATTTTATTTTAGACTTAAGAGCATATTTTGCCTTTTCATGGTGTAAAGAAGGGGTGAAAGTTGATGACACGAATAAGATGAATGAGCTGAAGTTTTTGTTCCTTTTGTTCTATTTTAATCAAGTTGTAATCCAATGTGTAGAGATGTTGGAAGATAGGATTAAGCCCCAAACAGTTAGTTTAATTTTGTTATATTTTAATACAATAAGTAAATGAGCTGTTGGTTGCACAAATCAAGATTATAAAGGGTGTGGAAGCATTCAAATTGTAATGGCTGAAACATACAAGAAGTGAGTGCATATGAGGCCTCAAAAGGGGTGTAACTAGAGCTGTCAATTTCTTAAGCCTCCTATATATTAGCCCCAACACACATATTGAAGGGGGCCAAAAAATCTTATAAAAATAAAGCCTCCAATGTAAAAAAGCCCCAAAATTTACATGGGCCTAGAGGGCCCCTAGGCCCACTTAAAAAATTAATTATTTTTTTGAAATAAAAATATTTCAATTTTTTTTACGTTTTTTTTCCGATTTTTTTTCAACTTTTTTTTTTTTATTTTTTTCAACTTTTTTTTTCCTAATTTTTATGTTAAAAATAATATATTTTAGTGTCTAAAAGAGAAATCATACAAAATCACATGGTTTTTATTCTTCTATGTGCTACTACAAAGACTGTATTTAACTCATGTCATTCTATACATTGAAATGTTTTTTCATACTAAATCACATTTTTTTCTCTCACTTTTAACTTAGTTTTTCCCATTAAATTTGTAGTGTGCTTATATTTAACTTTTTAATGTTATTATTTCGTATTGGAATTGCATATTCTAAACTTTATTTTAAAAACATCTAGATAGAAATTGAACCATGTCAAATAACCTCACAAGTTTAGACATTCCTTTCCACTTGAAAATAAAACAAAGTTTATCATCAGGCACACAACAACAACCACTGCAAGTTAAGAGAAGCATTTAGGAATTCATGATCAAAACTATAATATGTACGACTAAAAATATTCCTCATATTCTGAGTAGTTACATAATCCAGCTTCCCACTGTAACTAAAACTAGAGAACTCAAAAAAACCTCAATAATCTTTCTTTCTTAGTACCTAAAAAGTTAATACTTTAATCATATAGAGTAGATAAAAGTGAGTCAACTGAACTGTGCCATAGATTATAGCTTTACCCTTTGATTTTTGTTAGCTAAGATAAACTAATTAATTGATAACTAAGTCATTAATAAGACTAATTAGGCCATAAAAAGAACTCAGCTGCTGAAGTTGGTGGCATAGCAGAGAGATCAATTTGCTGATGCTGATGATGAATGGCTGAGAAATTGATGCTGATGTTGCTGTTGCTGCTGTTATTCAGGTTTGCAGCATACTGAAACAAAACAACGCTTTTCCATCCAAACACCTTATAAGTCAATGATAGTATTTGATTCTTCCTCACCAATAGAAGCATTGTATCCATCCTCATCTTGAAAACAAAACCAAAAGACACAATCAGATAATCAATCATGAGATAATTTTGCAAAATTAAAAAATTAAAAAACTAAATAATACCATTCAGATTTTCAGAAAATCCATGTAACCAGTTTCGAGTGCAAATCAACATTTGAATGTGATCAGGAAGAGTAGAACTTCTATATTTGGTGAGAACACGTCCACCAATACTAAAGGAAGACTCTGATGCTACTGTGGTAATAGGAATACTTAGCAGATCTCGTGCCATTAAGGAGAGTACAAGATACTTTTTCTCATTAATCTTCCAATAAAGAAGTACCTCAAAATCTTCATAGTGTTATTCATCAACTTCAATTGACTTTTCTTCAAGATATGCATCTAACTCACAATTCCCACTGTTAAATATAGGTTGATTCTGAAAAGTTTTAAAACCCTACAATGTATAGAAAATCAATACCTTTATTAGTAATCTAAAAACAAGAACAATTGAAATGAAATAAAGTTGATGATTTAGGATAAAAAACCTCACACTTATGATTTTACATTTCTTAGCCTTGCTTCCCTCTCTAGATGACTTAGACAATGAGTTAGAATCTTGGGATGATTGAGAGAGGACAACACTTTGATGATGGAAAATATTCACATATTCTTGATAAAGCGGTCTAAATTTGTCCTCCACATCCTTAATCTTAACGTTGCAGGTTAAAGCATCAAGAGAAGTGTAACAATACTTCAAAAAGGGAACCTTCAAGCGTGGATCAAGAATAACTACAAAGGCAAGTACAACACTATAATCTTTCCAATATTTGTCAATTTTTTTTTTCATATCTGTAGCCATCTCCCTTATAACATCATCACCTTTATCTTGGTTTTCTTCTAAGATGCACTGTACTTTCCACACTTGCATAAAATACAGGTTTGCAGTTGGATATGAAGATCCTGATATTAATTTTGTGATTTCATAAAATGGTTCTAATAACTCACATATGCTTTCCCCCATTTCCCATTCCTCATCAGATGGACAATGTTTATAATTCCTATCTGCCACCTAGAAAAACTCAAATGCTTTTCTATATTTTAAGGCACTTTCAAGCATTAAATATTTGCTATTCCACCTTGTAGACACATCTAACCTTAAACCACTTGTAAGGCTTATTCCCGTATCATTAACACAATCTTTAAACTTAATCATCCTTCCATCAGAACCTTTAACATACTTGACACTTTCTCTAATTTTCTTGAGTGCTTCATTGGCCACTTTTAAACCCTCTTGAACAATTAAGTTGAGTATATGCGCTGAACATCGAACATGGAAATATTGACCATCACATAGCAAATTGCTTTGTACACACAAATGTTTTTTCAAATGGTCTTGCATGTTATCATTGGAAGAAGCATTATCCAAAGTAATAGAAAATATTTTCTTATCTTATCCCCATTGCTTTAAGCAATCAAACAAAGCGGCTTCCAATGCAATACCATTATGTGGGGGTGTCATTCGACAAAAGTTGAGAAGACAACTGTTTAACTTCCAATGTTCATCAACAAAATGAGCGGTTAAACAAATATAACCCTCACTAGATGTTGTCCAAACATCTGAAGTAAGACAAATTCTATTTGGAATCCTACCCATGATATCCTTAAGCTTAGTCTTCTCTTTGTTATATATTTTCTCAATATCAGACACAATGGTATTCCTACAGACCATTTCAGCATAAGGATTCAAATAATTTACCCATACTCGAATTTTCTCATACTCAACAAAGCTAAAAGGAAGATCATGCGCAATAATAGCTTCAGCAAGCAACTCACGATGGGTATTTTGGTTGATTCTAATCATGTTAGGAGGTTCATCATGATTAAAAAGGTTCAACATGATACTCTTACAATGAGAAACATGACGATTTAGATGAGAAGTCCCATAATTGTACCCAGAATTAGGGTTTTTTCCAATACTAAATTCAGTACTACAAAAATTACATGCAGCTTTTTCAATCTCATCTTCATCTTTACCAATTTTTGTAAAAAAATTCCAAACAGTGGATATTGTTTTCTTATGTTTATCATCAGTATTTCCAAATACTACAAAAGGAGCTTTATCTTCTACATTCACATTTATATCCATAGACTCCATGCTATAATCTAAAAGGAAGTTCCTATGGATTTAAACAAATAACATACAATAAAACAATCTCATAGATGATCAATAAATTTTTTGTTTTCATTTATAATTATAAAATTGCAAACTGTTTCTAATTTGTTTTCTGTTTTCAAATATTTGTACACTCTTTAAATCTTAATAAAATAAAATCTTTGTAACAAATAACTAACTAACAACTATCCTAGTAACTAACTCCAACTTTATCCAACTAACAAATCTAGATTGCAGTAGTTTTTAATGTATTTTATGTTTCACTTTAACAAATCTAGATCAAACAGCAATTAGAAAGGAACAACATAAACTTAAAATACAACTACTGTGATTAAAAACACAACATCTTATGATCAATACCTGAGATAGCCTTCCTGTCTGAATCCGTAACAAATTTACAACATCCAATATTAAGAGAGTCAAGCTTTCTCAAACCTGAATTTAAACAAAAATCAAAGGAACTAAATCTATAACCTAGTAATACCAAAATCAAGTTTCTATGAAAGCAAACCATAAGCAGGAAAACATTTAAAAACATCTAAATAATAAAGTTCATAGAAAAAGCCAATGTAAATTTAAAGAATAGTATAACATTAAGCAAATGATAAAAGATGATTAAAGGATAGTTATTGATTCAAAGAATATTGTAAACTCATCGGATGCATTTGAAATTTACAGCGAAAAACCAGCCAAACAATTTGTAAATATGATTGTATTTTTCGATAATACAGATAGAGATTTTAAACCCCTGCAACACCATAAAACATATCAATTATATGACAGTGTGTGTGTGTGAGTTTTTGTACCTGACCAGGCATGGTTGGTGGTTGAGGTTGAGAATCAGCTATAGCAGCTAGGTACATGAGATTTCTCTGTAGCCTTGCTTGATTCCTAATAATTATGAGTATTTATTTATATAGAAGAAACTAAATTGGAAACCAATAAATTCAACTGATTGATAATAGGAAAATTAAGAGTAAATTATTTTTACTCAGCACACTCGCTCAGCTTGCCAGAGTTTTGACTCTCCACAATCTTCAGAATCAATGACTTGTTCTCATCCAGGTACTGCTTGTAAAATAACTTCAAGGTTAAAATTTGTTTCCATCCAGGTACTATGATTCTTATTACAAAAAAAGGAAACTATAATTCGTGTAAATTATACAAGATTTCCAGAAAATAAGAGAGTTCATTCATGTTTTTCTGGATTTAGTAAAATATTATGCCTTTAAGAGGACGCAAATATATTCTATTTTAGTTAGACTTATTAATTAATGTTCTACCATGTCTACGAGGTGTCGCCTAATTTAGAAATACTAGTTTGATAGGTTTGATAAATTCTCCGTCTTCATAGGAAATAGTCATTATAGTAATGATCACTTCAATAAATGTAGTAATAGTTCTCCTACCATTTACGTATGGATAACTGATTAAACTGCACCACTAGGGGAAATCATTTGTATAGTAGTTACAAATGATGTTTCATAATTTCATTAATTGTTCAATGCAAAGAGTTGCTAACCACTAAAAGAGTTGTAAGAGAAACATGTCTGTGATAACAACCAACTCTCATTGGAAACTTTGATGGCAGAAAAGGAGTACCTTGATGAAGGAAACCTACAACATATCAAGAAAAATGAAGTTAAACAGGAAGCAAAATTAGCATTCATGTGTAGAACAAACCAATATATAGTTAGAATAAAAACCTGAATAGTTTGTTGGTAACAGAGAAAGAATCATTGCATTATTAACAAAAGTATGAAACAAAACAGCCACAAACAATAGCAACAAGGTCAATCCACTATGAATATACTTCAAAATTCAAAGTTAAATCCATGTCATTGTCAAGCACAACAAAGAAAACAAAGGATGGATAAATCTAAAACCATATAGATCAAGAAAATCAAGCATTAACAACCAAGATTATGAACAATAATAATACAACTCTATTATAAGCTTACCGTACTTTCAACTCTATCATCTCATTCTTCCTCTCTTAAGCACACTCTTTCAATTTCAAGCAACTACTATTGTATAAAAAACTTCAACTATTCGTAACAGTCACATATTCCAACTCTAATAGTAAAATCAATTTAGAATTAGTTCATAACTTCAAAAATCTCAACAAAAATTCTATTAGAGATACTCTTTGTCCTAAGTTTTGAATTCCAGCAGAAGATTTCTTGAAAATCATTCATTCCAGAAACAATCAGAATACCAAGCAGAAGTTCAATAACTTAAAACTCATGAACCTAACAGAAGTTCAACCAAAATACCAATCAAATGAAATTCAAATAGAACACAACACAATCACGATAACAGAAGCGATTAAGCAATGTAACCACAAACCTTGATGGGTAAATGACTTCAGAAGATCAGTGACGGTGACCTGAACACAAATCAATGGTGAAGAGAATGAGAATCCACCGTGACGGTGGTCGGAACCAAACGAACGGAGGAGGAAACTGAAGAGAATGAGAATCCACTGTTTTGATTTAGGGTTTCATGTTTACATGTTCTGAAGAGGAAAGTGGAAACCCTAAAAAAATGAAAACAAAAGGGGGCCATAGGGCCATGCGGCCCAGGTCCACAGAAACTAAGAAAAAGGGGGCTGGGGCCACAAAAAAAAATCATTAAGGGGGCTCAAAATTTGGGGCCTAAAAAAAAAATTTAATAAAGGGGGCCTTGTGATTATGGGCTTTATTGACAGGTCTAGGTGTAACAACACTTAATTTGATGTAGAAGAAGAAACTCTTAATTTTTCTTACGGAACGTGTGACACTTGGGTTTCATGTGTTAGTATTTTAATCATATTTTCATTAGTTTTAGACAAGATAATTAGGGTAGATGTTAGACAAGGCAATAAGTGCATTTGTTTATTTGCATGAGCTTTGTCTCTTCGTGGTTTTAAATTGAACCACCCTTCTGATCATATCAATTGCATAATAAAAGGGAAAATGCATTTTGTTGAAAAATCAAACTGTGTATTTGTTTATTTGCATGAGCTTTGTTTCTTTGTGGTTTTAAATTGAACCACCCTTAAGATCTTATCAAGAAACCATGTTTCTTTTTGTTGATCATTCACTTAAGATTTGCCATTTTTTTTTTCTCTATAGAAGTAAGAGTGTGTCACCATTCCATTTTACCTTAACCCCATTAACTTTTTATTTCTTCTTGCTACAATTCAGCTCAATTTTTCTTAACTACTTTCATCTTTGCAACTTTGCAATTTCGAGTTTTAAATTTCACATCATTGTTATTTTACCAATAATATGAAGAAAAAAAAGTGATAAACCATGCATTTGAATAGTCGTTAGTGGGCCCTAGAAAAAAAGGTTGTAAAGAAATACGACAATGTGCACCTAACGCCTCCAAC
This sequence comes from Cicer judaicum, assembly GCA_037974835.1. Lineage (NCBI taxonomy): Eukaryota > Viridiplantae > Streptophyta > Magnoliopsida > Fabales > Fabaceae > Cicer > Cicer judaicum. The sequence continues at coordinate 1,244,810 of JBBPBS010000713.1, forward strand.
AGAGTTATTCACGCTTTCTTTGACACGACTCTTTGCATGGTGGGGCATGGACTTTCTTAGACCATTTACAGTCACCCTCAGTCAGCTAAAGTACGTGATAGTGACAATAGACTATTTCACTAAATGGGTAGATGCAGAGTCTCTCGCCTAAAGAACGAAAAATACGTGACCAAGTTCTTTAAGATGAGCATCTTGACATGGTTCAACATTCCTCTAGCCATAGTCACACATGACATAACCTAGTTCACATACAAAACTTCCCATATTTTCCTCCATGAGCTACATGTCAAACACCACTTTTTCTCAATCAAGCTTCCCCATACAAACGAAAATGTTGAATCAAAAAAAGGGTCATACTTTGAGGACTTCGATGAAACCATCTTGACAAGTTCTCTAGGCCTACCGAACCACCCCACATTCTTTGGTTGGCGACTTCTCTTTTTGTCTTACATATGGTTCTGAAGCAACCATTCTAGTCAAGATTGGTGAGCTACGTTAGAGGAATTCACACCCATTTTATCAAGTCGACTTGAGAAGTCTCAATTACTAAGAGAAGAATTTGATCTCCTGGATGAGACGAGGGGTTGGGTCGTGTTAAGTCACAAGTTATAAGTCATATATAAAGAATTCGAAACAGGAGACCTCGTTTAGCAGAAAATTGACACCAGGTTCTTTAAGATGAGCATCTTGAAATGGTTCCACATTCCTCAAGCCATAGTCACATACGACATAACCTAGTTCACATACAAAACTTCCCATATTTTCCTCCATGAGCTACATGTCAAACACCACTTTTTCTCAATCAAGCTTCCCCATACAAACGAAAATGTTGAAGCAAAAAAAGGGTCATACTTTGAGGACTTCGATGAAACCATCTTGACACGTTCTCTAGGCCTACTGAACCACCTCACATTCTTTGGTTGGCGACTTCTCTTTTTGTCTTACATACGGTTTTGAAGCAACCATTGTAGTCAAGATTGGCGAGCTACGTTAGAGGACTTCACACCCATTTTATCAAGTCGACTCGAGAAGTCTCAATTACTAAGAGAAGAACTTGATCTCCTGGATGAGACGAGGGGTTGGGCCGTATTAACTCACAACTTATAAGTCATATATATAAAGAATTTGAAACAGAAGACCTCGTTTAGCAGAAAATTGACACCAGTCTAAAGAACTTCAGTAAAGGAAAATTGACCCCCAGTTAGGAAGACCCTTACAACGTGACAACAAAGACAAACAAAATAGCATACACCTTGGAGATATTGTTAGGTAAAGGATACTTCAGACATGAAATGCTGCAAAACTTTAGATGTATTATAGTTGAATAATCGAAAATCCGCATGTTGACGAACTTCCGAATGCTTGTAAGTCAGGCTCTTTTAAAATACAAGTTAATACTAACAAGCATTTCAAATATATTTCATATCATATTTCTTTAGTAAGCTAACTTTGGCATTGGCGCACCCTTTAGACTAACGATGGGTTTGACGCAACACCGCCAAGCCAACCTCGTCTGTCATTCTATAAGCGAAGCATACGTGTCATTTGATGAACAAGTGACTTCAAACACTAGAGGAGAGTGAATTTTAAACTTTAAAATTAGGCAATAGAATAAGCAATTAAAATAAGTTACCTAATAAATTGTGATGCTAAGGAATAAAAATAAATTAAACAAGAAAAAATAAATAAAATGCTTGAAATAAAATAAAATAAACTTGCGAATAATATAAAACAAAAAAGATAAAGCAAGAAGAGAGAAACACATGAAATTATATTGGTTTGACCACAAACAACCTAAGGCCTTCGTCCAGTTCCCAAGCAACAATACTAGACCAAACTTTTAAAATAGGATAAGCAGTAACCTTTACAACCATATAGCACCACCCATCACCCAAAACAATGGAATATCACATTCTTTTGTGGAAAAGTCTCAAAACCAAGTGATACCACTTCTCACAATAGAAATTTGTTCGCATCACGACAGAAATCGAAAATCACTTTGAAACTAAATCAGCAGTTGAATTAAGATGCAAGGCTAAATTAAATTTGCACAAAACAAGGATGCTAATTGCAAGAAATTTATTCATTCAAAAAAGTATAGGACATTTGAGTTGAAATGCGAAGGGAAGGTTCCCACCAATAGTGGCCAACTATTAATTTGACATTCATCATAAAAATATACCTCATATGCCAAATCTTAAAGATTCCCCAACTATTAACAATACCAAAACTATATGAATTGCTATAAATTATACCAAACATCAGTGATATGAGCCCATATGCTCCAAAAAATTGATGTGTGAAGATTTTAGAAGGGCATCAACACAACATCAAAAATAACATATTGAAATGTGGTTGGTCGCCTAATGGAAGCAAGGTCACAACTGAGAATTCTACGGAATGGTTTACATCTTGAAGAATATTATATATACACTACAAGAAAAAAAAAACGTTTTGCGGCTGTTAAAAAGGGGGTTTGCGGCGGTTCAAACCGCTGGCTGCCCTTTGATGTTTGCGACGGTTCTGCAACTGTCGCAGACTCGGGCATCGCGAGGTCAGTTTGCAACGATTCACAAAACCGTCATTTCAACCGTCGGCAACATTTGCGATGGTTCCTAATCGCCTTTAAATACAGTCTGCGACAGTTAGAACCGTCGCTAAAAGACATTCAAATTTATTTTTTCTAAACAATAACGATAGTTATCAACCGTTGCTATATTTATTTTGAGGCAGTTTAAACCGTCGCAAACCTAATAATTTAAAATAAAAAAATATAATACAATTTTTTCCTATTTTTAATTAATTAAAATAAAAATATTCATAAATACCATCCACATAATTTAAATACATAATTAATAACTATTGTACTTAAATCCAAATTATATAATTTTTTCAAAAGAAATAACATCAATTCATACATTGAAGTTAACTAAAACAATAAATAAAGTAGGTTAAATATTCAAAACATTAGTGGAGTAGCTAAAACTACAAAACAACTCCATCAAACTTAGAAGTTCATCAAAATATCTAATTAGTCCATAATGATGTTGTTCCACGATCATTAGGTTGGTGGCTGGACTCAGATGAACGTCTACCATCTATTGGCGATTCTATGTCCATTGCCTGAAGAAAAAAAAAGTATATATTAACTGATAAGGATCTCAAGAGCATGATGATGATTCATATTTTAATAAATTAGGATAAAATTTATTTATTTTACTTTGGTTTGTATTAATTCTTAGTTTGCTATGATTTGGAATTGTAATAGTTTTATTATTGATTTAGTTTTTGTTATGTGTAAGTGAAGATACTTTACTTCCTTACATTAAGTTTATGTTAAAAAGAAATAAAAGATGTAAGACCCATATGGGCCTAGAGAATGGTGTCACTTATGACCCATTTAGGTTTAGAGATAGACTTAGTATAAATAAGTATTTGTAACCTCATGGAAGGCAGATTTTGAATATTAATTTTGTGAGGCTTTGCTCTCTAGAGTTCTTGAAAGAATTCATTTTGAACTTATCAAGGTTGTTAATCCTTGTGGCGTTCTTTTTGGCTTATCAATCCCTAGATTGTGGCGCCATTTTGTTCTTGATTCGTTTGCTGAATAATAATATTGAGTTTCCTATACATCAAACCCTAATACCCCCAATTCTTCCAATTTTCGTGATCAGTTACCTTGGTTCATATCTCGAGTTCTATATACTGGTTTTCAGTGATTCAAAAGCCTAACTTGCGTTTCAGAATGTCATCTTTCACCTCGTTTTGGAATCGGCCGAATCGGAGTTTCGAAGCACCGTTTATCGCATTCTGCAGATATACGTGATTTTCACTCAAATTTGTAAGTTTCCGACCTAGAACGATCCTTTAAGTGAACTATGACTATTAACTTCTTCAACAAGGTGAACAACCAAGTGAACCATAACAGTGAAGAATGAGGGAGGAAATATCATTTCCATGTGGCATAAAGTGAGGACAATCTGATTTTGCAATTTTTCCAAATCATCAACATTTAATACTTTACTGCATAATTGTCTAAAGAGTGAGCAAAACTCAATCATTATAGTTGAAACATCATCAGGTAATGCTGCTCAAATGGCTAATGGTAGAACTTATTCCATCAATACGTGACAATCATGACTCTTCAACATTTCATTCAACTTATTATTTTCCATGTCAGTGCATCTAGAAATGTTTCTTGAATAATCATTAGTCACAGTGATATTCTTTAAGGTTGTTATTATTCCATTTTCATTGGGCCAAAGGTCAGGTCTTATGCCCATACCTTTAAGGTCTTTTCTTGCATCAAGATGATCTTTACTTTTTGTGCTATCATTTAGCAAAGGAAGTATAATATTATCGCACACATTTTTCTCAATATGCATCATGTCAAGATTGTGGCGCAGAAGATTATCCTTCCAATATAGAAGTTCAAAGAATATGCTTTTCTTTTTCCATTGTTGATTGACACCTTGTGTAGGTCGTCCACCACGTATTCTTTTTCCCGACCTTTCTTTATCTGGCTTTCTACAAAATGTGACATTAATATTTTGAATCTGTTCAAGAATTTGAAGCCCAGATAACATTTTAGGTGGACCACGCATATCATGTTAACCATCAAAGCGAACCTTGTTCAATCTAAATCTATGTCTCTGATCAAGAAAACGACAATGACTCATAAAACACCATTTTTTGCTATGAGGAAGACGACGAGGAGTAGAGTCAATGTTACACGATGGGTAAGCAAGTTCTGTGTAAGTGTTCCACTCAGAAAGTGTACCTAGCCCCGGAAAATCACTAATTGTCCACATCAAAGTTGCATGTAATGTGAAAATCTCTTTTTTAAAAGAAACGTATGTATCGACACCATTTGTCCATAACTCCTTTAATTCTTTTACTAGAGGTTGTAAATAGACATCAATATCATTTTCTAGCATTTTTCTATCGGGAATTATCATTGACATTATAAAAGATGTATGTTTCATGCACACCCATGGAGGAGTGTTGTATGGAATGAGAATAACTGGCCAAATACTATAATTTGTACTCATCATACCAAAATAATTAAAACAATCACTAGCTAATGCAAGACGTACATTTCGCGGGTCTGATGCAAACCAAGTGTGTGTCAAGTCAAAATGTTTCCATGCTTCAGAATCTCTAGGATGCCTCAATATTCCATCGTTGTTACTATCATTTGCATGCCATCTCATATCCTCGACCGACTTTGAGGACAAAAATAATCTTTGTAATTGTGGTTTTAATGGAAAATAACGAAGGAACTTTCTTTCGATTATTGCCATCACCAGACACTCCAACTGCACCAACTTTTGCTTTTGATTTCCATTTGGAAGTGTTACAATTTTGCGGTCTCCATTTCTTCATCTTCCTTATTAGCCCAATAAAGCATACAATTATTCGGACAAACAGGGATTTTTTCATAATTTAAACCAAGATTGGTGATTGTTTTCTTGGCTTCATAGAATGATTTTGGTATATTTGCAAATTCAAATGCATCTTTTAATAACTCTAAAACCATTGTCATGGCTTTATCAGTCATTCCACATAAACATTTGATGTGATACAACTTTACCAAAAAAGATAGTCTTGAATATTTAACACACCCTTCATACAAATGTTTTTCTCCTTCTCTACTTAATTCATAGTACTCTTTGGTCTCTTCATACCTTTGATGACTTGCATTTTTCTCCTTCTCTGCATTTGATTCAATGGGTATTTCATTTGCATGATCTTCGACTCCAAAAGCATCGTTAATCATGTTCTGCATATGATCATCAACGACAACTATGTCTTGAACTATATTAGAAATACTAATAGGTGAGATAGTACTAGCTTCTCCTATGGGCTCCCCGTGATGTACCCAAAGGGTGTATCCCTTTGGAAATGGTTTGCACTTTAAGTGATCATACATTACACTTCTACTCTGCGATTTTTTGAAACCACAATGTTTACAAGGGCATATTATTTCGCCATTTTCTAATTCATCTCAAAAGGAAAAATCAATAAATTCCTTTATCCCTTGATCATATTCATCTGATGTGTGTGGCTTCTTAATCCATGATTTATCCATTGCTATAAAGAAAATAATTCAGAAAGAACATAATTCAACTTAGAACAACAAAATGAACATAATTCAACTTAGAACAAAAAAAAAAAAGAACATAATTCAACTTAGAACAAAATAAAAAAGATTGACCTTAAGCAGAATAGATTCAATAGGCATAAAGGACCAAAATATAACAACCTCAAACTCTTAGAAAATATTACTCGATAAACATTCAAAATATAGAACTAGACCAGATATATAGTACTAGACAAACAAATCAATCTGTAAATTATTTTTAAAAGCAAATAAACCAATCTCAAACAAACTAATCACTAATCTACTTATATTTTAGACCAAATTTGTGGGTGATGCTTTTCATTCACTATGATTAATTTCAAAATTTAGATAACACTTGGCGCACACAAAAAATGGAACTAAACTGTTAAGTGGAATTAAAATTAATCATTTTCCAATCTCATGTCTAAATCTGTCCATAAAAAAAAAAATTAATTTAACTTGTATTTTACCATGAAAATCAATCTTTACTCTTGTATTTTAAAATAACTAAATGAAAACTAACACCAAACACTCTCCTGTATGATTGACACCAGTAGGTAACTTCTGTTCCTATGCCTAACCTATGTTTGACACAAATTGTTTTGAATAAAATCAATTCCATAAAAACTTAACTTAGAACTGAAAGTGCATAATTTAGCAGTCAAAGTGTAGAACATAACACTCAAACTTAGCACTCAAACAACTTTAGTACAGAAAAGGGAAGAAAAAAAATGTCCCTGTTGAATTTTGATAACACTAAGCAAAATAAGGCAGTCTGAAATTTTCTTTCATTCTACGGGGAAAGAAAGTGGTGTTTTGAGTTTTTCATGAAGGAACTTGATCAAAAAATAACATGAACTAGGGAATAGAAGATAATCATGAGAGGAAAATGATATAGAAATCATTCTGACTATTTAAAATCTTTACTATATCACTTTATTCCCTAAGTTGAAACTGCAAACACGTTACTGGCCTTCTAGATGTAGTAGGCAAACAACTTGATTTTGAAATGTAACGTTGTGTTCAATTTCTTAAGGTAAATAAATAAATTATTTACATTACAGCCAAAACAAGGGATAAGGTCAAATATATCAATTCAACAGCATGGATGGAATTATTGCTCATTTGAGATCCATAAGAAATAGGGCACTATTATCTAAAACATCTACTGATAGAATTCATTGAAGTGTTGCTCTGCAACATTTTGATTAAATATTCATTGATTTCAAATTTTTATAGAGGTAAGTATATATACAAGATGATGAAGGTAGAACTTTAACTACCAGCGTCGACATGGCATATCTGACTATAACAAAAGCTACCAGTATGGCATAAATAGCTTATAATAGAAGCTGATTAACTATAACAGAAGCTGCCAGCCTTTTGACTATAACAGAAGTTGCCAGCATGTATATCTCTATATAACTTAGTAAGCAACAACATTTATGGTTGAATATGCTTCATTGAATCACTACTTACAGACTTGATTAACTCTAATGAAGGATTAAGCAGACTTTATATTAATAGGTAGGAGTACTGCTCTAATTTAAATGGGTTTTTACAAATAAGTTGTCCTATTTGCTTTTACATAATAAAATTATCTTACCTATTGTGTTATATTTGCATTGTCGATGGAGAAGTATTGCACTGCACCGTCACCAGAGAGAGGCTGAAAGCAGCGCCATCACTAGATAGGAGCACGAAGAAGCACTGTCACTCGAAACTAATTCAATCAATAAACCAATCATCAACAAACCAATCTGAAAACTAGTTTTAAATGCAAACAAACCAACTTCTTTACTTCAAACAAACCAATATGGAAGCAAACCAATTGTAACTAGTTTTAAATGCAAACAAATCAATTTGTAAACTAGTTTTAAATGCAAACAAATCAATCTAAAAATTATTTTTAAAAGCAAACAAACCAATCTCAAACAAACCAATCATTAGCATATGTTATTTACTTCAGTTTATCCATTAAATGCAAAAAAATCAATCTGGAACTAAACAAAACAATATATGATGCTTTTCATTCATTATGATTAATTTCAAAATTAAGATAACACTTGCCGCACAAAAAAATTGAAACTAAATTGTTAAATGGAACTAAACCATTACCTTTGCAAGAGTTGATTTTGTTTCTAAGATGATAAATCACCTTCTTTTATAAAGTAGATTTCGTTTCTCTTTGATTTCGTTTCCTTCAGAAGTTTTACGGTTGACAGAGGTTGAGAGATTTGGGGGTTTTCAGAAATTTCAGGGTTGTGAAAGGATGTGTGTGGGGCTAAGAAAGGAATACACGCGGGAGTGAGAAATGAAATTACAAAATTTGGAAAATAAAACACGTTTATGCCCTAAACGACAACGGCAATTGATTAAAACCGCCCCAAGAATCGTCGCAAACTAGTGGTGAGATTGAAAAACGCCACTCGTGTGCTTTATATGTTGTAGTATGGTGGCGGAGGTTGATGAAAACCACCTTAGGAACCGTCACAATGTGGTGGTGAGGGCGGTTATTTCAGAACCGTCGCAGGTCAAGTGTCGCAAACTTAAAAAATTCTCGTAGTGATATAAGCTTTTTCGGCACAATATTGATATGTTAATGAATGTGTTTTTCATCCCATTGAATTTATTGATGGATCTTGTAGTAGTGACAAGCTAATATGTTGCATTAACTGTCCAACACAAGAATCACAAAAAGCAAGAACAACCCCAAAAAATCATCTCTCAGAATCAAAAGTGTTTTTGAAATACCTAAATTCAAATCCCACCTTCCTTTGATAGTGGCTACAATATTATTCTTTTAGGATAAATAATAACTCTTAGAAATAAAAATTATCAACAAAAATTAATCAACAATTTTTTTGTTTTTTGAGTAAAAGTTATTAAAATTTTAGCTTTAAATTTAGGATTTTTTTTTTGTTTTTAAATTTTGACGTCATTTATCGTCTTTTAAGTTTATTGTTTTTTTTTAAAAATTTTGACCAATAATTGGTGAAAAATAAAGTAAAACTAGAGGCAATAAAGCACAGGGAAAAAGGAAAGACATAAAAAATTATATTGGTTTATCACCAATCCGATAGCTACATCCAACTTGAAATTTGCAACTCGTTGGGGAATTACAACACTTGACTCAAAGTCAAGTCTTCTCAACTTCCAATTCGAAACCTACAAGTAGTTGAGGAACTTAGCCACTATCAAGATGAGTTACAAGTGATTATGTTTCTAGGTTTATCTCAATAGAGGATGTTTACAAATTTCTCACAAACTTAGCATAATACACTATAAATACAAAATATGATGTTCAATGATTTTTCTAAGTAATTCTCAGTTATGTTGTTATTTTGTACAACTCTATTGTTTTTGTTCATATATGGTGATAACCTTTTTATAGATTATTTTTCTTCATCATCATCATCATTGTAATCCAACATTCTTCTAGTTCTAATGTTCTGATTCCAATGTCACGATCATTTAATTTTGATTCCTTCAATTTTCTAATCTTCTCGTTGCATTCAAATTCTAATGATTGTTGCTTTGATTTGTGTCTAGATGCTTAGGCGACCGTTCCTTGAATTTGATCTTAACTTATAATTTTTTTTATCGTTGTGGACAAATGTTGAAATAAAATTCTTGATCGTTGTTGATCGTTGCTAAAGTTCAATTATGACCTAAGATTCAATTCATAATATTTTATTGCTTGATAGTTGTTGGGATTTTCAGAATGTTCTATCTTTGATTGCACGACTTCGTTATCGTGAATTTGAATTAGACCATTTCTATTTGATGAGATATTCAATTCATTGCAATTAAGAATGTCACTGACTGGACGCTTTAATCAATTCAAATATGGATAAAAATAATCACTTTGACATTTGAATCTTCAGTATCAAAATCAGAGGCATGAGCCACTATCAGATTTTGTTTCTGAGTCGTGTGTCTTCATAGTCAAGTTCCATAGTTAAGACCTTTGACTTTTCCATGTTATGTTGACTTTTTCATTAAAGCCATTGACTTTCCTTATAGGTATTGACTTTCCTCAATGCCATTAATTTTCCTCAGAATCAAATGCTTGCTTGCGTTGGAGGAAGAGTCTAATAATCAGAGTCATAAGTAGTATAAAGTTTAGAATTAGACTCAGTCATCTTCTTGGGTTGAATTACTCGCAGAGCGAACTTAGTAGAGAAATAGGTAGTGTTGCATATCAGAGTCAAGATGCTTGCCTTTGAGTTATTTTGTTGGATTCATCTTATTTGAACATGTTGCCTTTGACTTTAGAGTTAAAACCTTGGAGGGAAATTATGTAACACCCCAAATTTTATTATAAACTATTTTATTAATTAAATAGGATTTTAGATAATTAATTTGGTGCTAATATGTTAATTTTTTTATATGTGTATTTCCTATGATATGTTAATCTGTAAATATTTGAGTAAATGAGTGATGTAAATAATAAATATTATATTTTATTATTTTATACATGTCTAAAAATAATAGTTTTTTAACGAATAAGATTTTATGCTATTATATGTGTATATTCGAGTTGATAATTAATGTGATGTTTTTTTGTATGTTTGACTAATGTTAAGTCACAACAAGTAAACAAGAATTTTGTGAGGGCCAAAAGCCCTCACAAAGGAGAAAAAGCAGCCACAAAGGGGGAATTTGTGGCGGCCTTAGACAACCACAAAAAACGTGGTCACAAACATTTGTGGCGGGCAAAACGGCCACAAAGTGTGAAAAGTACGTTGCCTTTTGTGAGGGCAAAAGCTGTCACAAACGCCTGCCTTTGTGAGGGTATAGGCCGCCACAAATGCCTCACTTTGTGAGGGCACATGTCGCCACAAAAGACATACTAATTTTAAAAAGTTAAGTCTTTGTAAGGGCCTAGGCCACCACAAATGCTTCTCTTTGTGAGGGTTTAGGCCGCCACAAACGATCATCTAAATTAAAAAATTAATATTTTTTGAGGGCTTCGACTGTTGCAAAATATTAAGTATATTAAAAAAGTTAATTTTTTAAATTTGAAATTAATACTTTATTATAATATTATATGTAATAAATTAATATGAATATAAATTTAAAATTTAAAATAAAATTACAATTAAATTAAAATTTAAATTAAATTTAAAATATAATATCAATATAAATTAAATTTAATATATAATAAACTAATCTGAATATAAATTAAAAATTTAAATTAAAAATATAATAATACAATTTAATTATCATTTAAATTAAATTTAAAATATAATGTTTAAATTATAATTATAATTAAAGATTAATTTAAATTAAAAATAAATTAAAATTAAAATTAAATTAAGATAAATATTGTATATAAAAAAATAATATCAATAATAATTAAAGTAATTACTACCAAACCAAATAAAACATTTGAAAATTAATAAATAATGTCTTACAGACCCAAAATTAAACACACAATAATTAACTAGGACGAGATAAATATGTGTTCATACAACCTAAAAATAAATTATGAAATTAATCAAATACATCAATCCTCATAATAATTCCTCTGATCAGCTCCACTTTTACCATCATTATTTCTTGCAATGTTACCCGACGAAAGAAGTCCCACAAAAGTATTATTAATTTGTGTTTGAGAAGACATCATGATTTGAAATTGGATTTCATCTTCAATTGCACCGCCACTAGTTGAAGGAGGAGTCCTAGCTGGTTGAGGTTGATTTAAATCCGGTTTGATCAAGCCAACTGTTTGCATAGTTAGTCGGTATGCAGTTTGATGGCCTGGTTGAGGTTGAGGAAGTTGATGTGAAGATGACGAAACATACTGATAATTATGAAAATATTGTTGTTGCTGAAACATTGGCTGCTGTTGTTGCTGGAAGGCAGAGTTTGGAGGATCCTGGTGTTGCTTTTGGAAATTTGGAGGCAGTTACTGCTACTGAGAGTATTGAGAGTAATTTTGTTGTTGCTGGAATAGTGGTTGTTGATGCGAATATTGATGCCGAGGCGGGAACTGCTGATGAAACACAGGAGGAAATGAAAATTGTTGTTGTTGAAATTGTTGTTGCTGCTGAAACTACTGTTGCTGCTCTTGAAACTTTTGTTTGCATTCCTCATTCAATTTATCAATTGCGGCTTGTATCAGTTGCTGTGTCTTTTCTTCTTGCTCACTTGCCCATTGCTCCTTTAACTGGTCAAGATTATCTATCGAAGGACAATGAGATCGATTCATACTAGCATAAGAAGAAGACGTCTCAGTCTGAATATAGATGGTTGGACCTTTCACAAAGGTTGATGATAAACTACCGGCACCCAGCACACACCCTTTGTACTTGCCACCACTGATGTTCATAAAACTTGCGGTCTCATATTGTTTCTGCTGCACTGGACCAACTCGCTGAGCAGGAGTTCCTTCATGACTTGTAGAAGTTGTTCCTATATTAAAAATAAAAACAATTAAAAATTAAAATAGTTAATAATTTAATATATAATAATTTAGAGGTCTAATTAATATATAATAATTAATATGTAATAATTACCTGAATAATTTTTGATAATTCATTAGTATACTCATTTGTTTTAGGATTAACATGAAGATAGTGATGTATCTCTGGCTGAGTGACCTCCCTTCCAAGTTGTTTTTCCTAAAATATTAAATTAATGTCAAGTTTATAAGTTGGTGAAATGTGATGATTAATTGAATATAAATCAATAGATATATATTATAATCAATAAGAAGAGGAATTAATTTAATCATATAATTAAAAATGCCCTGATCGATGACCATATATATGGTCAATATCAATTTAATCATATAATAAAATATAATCAATAAGAAGAGGAATTTAAAACGTACTCAATGTATGGTTTAACTTCAGTGCAATTAATAAAAACGTGAACATGTGCCGCATTAAATACTTTGTCACATGGCCAGAAAATCGGAAAATCCCTCCCAACACGATGACCAGACAAGCAAAAAACTGATAAAGCATGTGGATGACGTATAACACTATCAGTAGCGTTTCTTCTATTAACTGGTGACAACGTTTCGTTGTTGAAATAATGAGAAAAAAAGTGTGTTGTTTCACGGTGTAAGTAAGATGAACAATTGAGCCTTCAACTCTAGCTTTGTTTGTCACCGACCGTTTCGAATAACCCATGAACCTATAATATACAAAGAGATGTACAATAAGCTCCATGTATATATAAGTTGAAGTATATTGAAAATCAAGTATATATATATATATATATCATCTTTCAAATGGATACATCCATCTATACTGAATTGGTCCACCAAGCTTAACTTCACTTGCAAGATGCATTGAGAGATGCTCCATGGAATAAAAAAACTCAAGAGGAAATACTTTCTCCAACTTACATAGAATGATCAAAATGTCATTTTCCATCTTGATGAGATCTTTATCAATGAGTGTTGAAGAACTAAAGGCAATAGGAAGTAAAAACTCTAAAAATATATGACAATCATGACTTTTCATCCCATGCATCCTCCCATTTTCCACATCAACACATGTTGCCAAATTAGAACAATAACCGTCAGGCGTCTTCAGCTCTTTGATCCAACGATAAACAGATTTGGCTTCATCAGTAGATAAAGTGTAATTCGCATAAATCTTGCCACATCACGCTTTGAGCAATATCCGGCTCCAAAGAATTCGTCATCCAAGACATCAACATAGTATTACAGCGATCCCACGCCATAGAAAGACGATCAAGATCAGAAGGACAAGGAAGAGAACCATTTACAAACCCTAATTTGTTCTTCAAACGGAGGGCAAATATCATTGAACGCAACCACGAGTGATAATTTGAGGCGGAGAGAGGTTGAGAAACCAACGCGACACTAGGATTGTCACTTGGATACATGAAGTATGTATCAAGCATATCATGTTGGTAGGTGCGATTGGTTGTTACCAGAAGCGGAGGTGGAGGTGACGAAGGAGAAATTATTGGGGTTTCTGAATCTAAATCCATAAAGGGGCTATGGAGAAACGAAAATGAAAAAGGAAATAGAAAGAGAAAATGATTAAAAAAAAAACAGAGTATTTCCAATGATATCATATTAAATTGAAATTTCTTTTAATCTCATTTAATAACAATAAATACAAATTATATTACATTATTCTTCTCTTGAATCCCAATAAATAAAAATGGAATTCTTTTATAGAAAGTAAAACAAATTAAAGTTAAAAATAAGGAAAAATGGTAACAAAAATAACTAACTCTAAACTTTTTTAATAACTTACTCGAATTGAGATAATCAAATGAGAAATGATAGTTATGATAACCTAAAAGATTAGCAGGATTAAAAGAAATGTAATAGATCGTTACGAGGAAGGAAGACCTGATGAAAGACGCCTTCACGCTCAAGCAATTGACTAAATGAGTACACGATAAATTGATCACTCAATGACTCATCGCCAAACAAGAGGTACTAGTGTCTTGGTAACAATATTAAATGTATCAAATTTTTGTAGCGTAGCAAAATTAAATAAATCTGTGTTATTGATGTATTGATTAGATTTGAATTTCTAATACTTTTAAATTTCTTTAATATATTTAAAGCATATTTTTATTATTATAATTATTATTATTATTATTATTATTATTATTATTATATATTTATTGTTATTATTATTATTATTATTATTATTATTTTACATCATTGCCAATGAGTTTTGGATGATAGTACTACATTGTCAATTATTTATTTTTGATTTCCATAAATTTCCTCCGCTGTAAGCAATTCTATTTGAGATTTATCGGTATCGGACAATAAATGTGGATATATCTACTAGTAGAAATTTGAAATTGGTTTGATCATGTTGTGGAAGTTAAATTTTATTCAATAAAAAAAAAGCCGATTTTTTTTTTTTATAGAAATAAATTTTATTAATTCAATTAGGAGGATCTATAATATGAACTGTTGTATTATTTTTGAACTTTTATCTTATTTTTGTAACATAAAAATCTAAACTTTGTTCTCTTTTTAATAAACGACATTCTTGGTTAAATCTCTTTTATTCTTTTCTTTTAATGCTCCTTGATTTTATTCAAATCGATGTTAACCAAGAAATTTGTGATACTATTTGATATTCAAAAGTCTTTTCATTTGTTTTTAAGTAATGTTCGCCAACATAGGTATGCAACTTACCCATTTCTTATTTCTTTTGCAAGTATCTAGAGTATATATTGTTAGAGGTAGTTAAAAATATTTATGGTTAGGTAAAAGTTATGTTAGTTATATTTATAGCACTATATAAAATTGCATGAAACTTTAATTGTAAAACAATTCTTCATATAATTATTTCAAATTTTATTTCTCTCTTTAATTATTTATCTCTTTGTTAAGTTCAACCATGATTCTTAACATTGTATCAAAGCATTAATAATTATTCCACTATATTTTTTTTCTAAATTTTCTTTATCGTTTCTTCCTCATTTTGAATCCAAATTTGTGATTCTATATTCTTTTTCAACTTGATTGTATAATATTTGTAGATTTAAGATTGAAGATGCTTTAGTGATATATTTCACTATAATTTCTTTCTTTTTAGCCATTGTTGGCTTTCTCTTTGTGCTTCTATCATATAGTAGTAAAACAATTATCATTTTCATTGTTTTTTATCCTATGATACTAAACATTTCTCATTCTCTTTGTGCTGCAATCATATTTTTGTTAAGCTTTTTTGGTCACATTTGACATTTGAAGATTCAAGATCATAATTATTGATTCTATATTGGAGTGAGTGTCGTTGAGACACTAAAAGATTTTCAAGTTAGCCTAAAGTAGGCTGAAGACTTCGACTAGAGTTATGCACCTCGCCAGCTACCACTTTCTACATGAATTTTGTTGTTTAGCAGATATGATTACAAATTGTACTTTTTCTTATAATTTTCTTTCATTAGTTTCATTGTATTTTTCTTTTTCTTGTATCGTTCTTTCCAAGATTTTCATTACTGTTGACACCTAATTTTGTCCAATTTTTATTTATTTTTTACTTTTTATTAAAAAAGGAAATAATAATAATAAAAATAAATATATAGATATATGTGAAGTAATATAAAAATAAAAATAAATAATTAAGGTTATAAGCTTTATGTTGGACATTTGTTCGTTTTTGATATTATTGACAAACATACATCATTAAATAAATCTAACATTGTAAACTGAGAAAAATTTCAGGACCAACAACTCAACCCTACAAACTTGAGACAATTGCTTGGAACTTAAGAAATCAACAAAAGCTTGAAGATTCACAAGAAAATCGATTGGTCAAATCGATTCTGTAACAGGGTTGAATGAAATTATGCAGTCTGGGATTAAGCAATCGATTGGCACAATCGATTTGCACAGTTAAGTATGATATCAATCGATTAGGCAAATCGATTGGTACATCTATCAGAAAATTAATTGTGCAAGTCAGAGAGCCAGTTAGCCTCAAATCGATTAGGCAAATCGATTGGTTAATTCACCAGGACTGAACTGATTGCTCACATCGATTAGACAAATCGATTAGTATATTTACTGAAATTAAAATGTGCAAGTCAGTAGCGTGCCTTGCAATCAAATCGATTTGGCAAATCGATTGAGCCAATCATATTTGTATTGTTAATTGTCTATATCGATTGGCATTATCGATTTCGAATGTCACAGAACCAAACCAACAATGAGCAAATCGATTGGACAAATCGATTTACCCAAATTAACTTTAAAATGAATTTGGTCTGGGACATACGCAATCGATTAACACAATCCACTAAAACACTTCTGTTGAAATAAGTTTGGCATCAATCGACTGGGTAAATCGATTGAATGAACCAAACAATGTAATGAGCTTCAGACTTAAATCCACAATTGATTAGACACATCGATTATGTTGTTTTAAATTAATTATGTATCTTGTCAAATCGATTGGGCAAATCGATTCATGCAAATCACTGTGTCTTTGGAACCAGTGAAATCGATTGACCAATTCGATTGGTACAAAGTTTTTAGAAACAGAGATGGATTAAGGATTATGTACATGGTTGCATCGATTGGGCACATCGATTGTTTTGATCTCGTTGTTGGAACAAAACACCACAAATCGATTGTGCACATCGATTCAAATATGAACATCCATCCAAGTCTGAAGAACTCAGGTAAACTAATCGATTAGGTAAATCGATTAGTATGTGCAGTTTCAAGATTCAAGAAAAACAAGATTCGCGAAATCGATTGGACAAATCGATTAGCATGCTTTACAACTTTAAGAAATCGATTGGCCTAATCGATTGACACGTTTTTTCTGAAACTATATAAACTGCATTTACTCTTTTCTTCTCATAACTTGTGAATAATAATTTTGACAATACACCTTCACAACATACACAATACTACTACTCCTTTCTCAACTGATATTACTTTGAATATCTTTTTCAGCCTTAAACAATCTACAGTGGTGATTAACAAGGATTGAAAAAGACAAAATTGAGAAAGATAGCTTTGAGAAGAATGAAGATCAAGAACGTTGTATATTTGATCTATTGCAATTTTTGTAACCAAATTACTTTGAGAAAATCCAGTTACAATTGGTAGTGATCTTTTGTGATTGAGGGATCTCATCAAAAAGACACTGTACTGAAATCTTGGAAGAGTTTGTGGGAGATAAACTCTGGGATTCAGGGAGAGAAGATTAAATAGAAAAGAATAGTTTAAGATTGATAGGCGAGGAGCTGGAACATCTGTAAACTGATTCTAAGACATTCTATTGGAAAGGCTAAGATCGGGTTTGATCTTAGGACTAGATGTAGGCCGTCACGAAGCAGCTGAACCAGTATAAATATCTGCGTACACTTTTCTTTCCCTTATCTCGTTTAGATTTCTGCAATTATTGTGTTCTTGATATTGATTGAATGCATGATAAAGATTCTGTGATAAATAACTTTGCATGACAAATTGTTTTGACATGGCTGCATGTAAATCAATATCTTGAATACAAATTGTTTTTGATGCATTTCTCCATATAATCAATAATTGATATTGTTTGACATTCATTAGAATTGATTATTAGGGACCTTCCGCAATCTTGTGTTTTGTAAATTTACAATTTATGAAACTGCTGCGCATATTGTTAGAATAGATATATTTTTGCATACATTTCCATAAAACTGAGGCCTGAATTACCATCACTTTAGACAATCACAAATGTTTCCAGTTCTTGTATGCCTCTAATTTTTGTTCAGACTCTCTTCTAAAATATAAAAAAATAAATCAACGACACCGAAAAGAAATAAATTGATGGTCATAAAAATCGGTATAATGATAATCAAATTAAATGAAAAAAAACCAAAAAGAAATGGATTGATGGTCATAAAAATCAGTATAATGGTGATCAATTGAATAGAAAAAGAAATTGAAGAAATGAATCAATGGTAATAAGAATCAGTATAATTATGACCAATTAAATAAAAAGAAATCGAAAAGAAAGAGATTAATGGTAATCAATTGACAATTATTCTCTTGTCTTTTGTAATCTACACTAAAAAAAGTCTATATATAGTCTACCACAAGAGGACATAAAGAGGGGGGAGAATTCAAAGCACAGTGGTGAGCACAGAAAATTAAAAGAGAAGAAAGAATAATAGAGAGAAGAGAGATTGGAACGAGCTAGTAAAAAACCTTTCCAGTGCGGGTAAACATTTATTTTTCTTTTTTCTTCTTGTCTATTTTTTTATACATTATTATTTTTATAGAGTTTTTTTTTTTGACTATTCTATGCACGTGTGATATAAACAATAAATATTTTTGGTTTCACAATCATGTTTTGTAATCAATTTGATTTTTGTATAATCGTTTATTTCTTTATCAAATTTATAATCTCTCATATTTATTGTGTTTTATTTCTTGTGTGTTAGATCTTAAATTCACTTATTATTACCGCCGTCAGTTCGCGCCACATATGCGTCGCCGACTCGTGGATCTGCTCTTGAATTGTTATCCTTTATATTTTATAAAAATAAAAAAATAGTAAAAATGTTTGTTTAAAATTATACGATACACAAATCAATATACAACACATCACTCCTATTATTATTTTCATTTCTACCATTATTACTATTATTATCACCATTATGTTGTTGATTTATTGTGATATATATATATATATATATATATATATATAAAGTAAAATCCGTCAACACATAAATATTTTCTATCCAAGAACTATGTGTGTTTTGATTTTTCTATTGCACTTGGGGATACGTAGCAGCAAGGTTTTTCCCTTGTCAAACAAATTAATAAAAAGATATTTTTGCTCTTGAATTTTTATCCTTTATATTTTATAAAAGTAAAAAAATAGTAAAAATGTTTGTTTAAAATTAAACGATACACAAATCAATATACAACAGATCACTCCTATTATTATTTTCATTACTACCATTATTACTATTATTATCACCATTATGTTATTATTATCACCATTATGTTGTTGATTTATTTTGATATATATATATATATATATATATATATATATATATATATATATATAAAGTAAAATCCGTCAACACATAAATATTTTCTACCCAAGAACTATGTGTGTTTTGATTTTTCTATTGCACTTGGGGATACGTAGGAGCAAGGTTTTTTCCTTGTCAAACAAATTAATAAAAAATATTTTTGCTTCTTTTATTAATTTAAATAATTTAACTTTTTTAATTATTCTTTTGGGGTAAAAATAAATAAATAAATAAATAGTTTGTTTATAATTAATTATAAGGTAACCATTTTAATAGGCGTTGTAGGATGGTAATACTTCGCTACTCGTAATTGACTACTGAATCCAAAGTTTTGGTTCAAAAATCATTATTTTAGGTTTTATCCAATTTTTCATTTAATAAAAATAAAATTGGTGGCGACTCCTTTTTCGCGGACAAACCGGACGCGACAATTGGTGACTCCACTTGGGACTTTCGAGAGTCAAGTCTAATCTAATTAATTATATATAGTTATTTTATTTATATTACCCCTATTGTTTTATTTTTTTATTTTGTTATATTGTGAATATAATCATGTGTTTTGTCAATTTTTGTGTGTGATGATTTATGGTTTAGGGTTTAGGGTTTTTATACACTACCCTAACACGACTCACAAACTTATGAAGGGGCTTTATATCCGGGTTAAGTGCATACCTAAGATAAGTTAGAGACTGTGTAATAATAACCTTCTAGATGTATATTCTGTTTAGTTGTCATGAAAGTCTCACCTTGAGTTGACCTTTTCTAGAATATTTCTTATTTAATAGTTTACTTATTAAATGGTTTAATATTTTAGAATTGAGTTGTGTGCTCTAGGAGCCAATTTAGAACTATAGAGCCACCGATAGTAAAGGTTTACAATAAAAAAAAAACTATCAAATAAGAAAAGAACCATGTAGAGCATAATCATGCATGTTTCATCCTTTACTTCATTTTACAACTTGTTTTTATTTTTATCTTTATTTTTTTAGAAAACATAATTGCATATTAGAAGGTAGTAAAATGTTTCAATTAAATGCATAAATCATTGCAGTCGTTTTTTTTTTACATTCTCGTAACATTTTTCTTCAAAAAAA
>JBBPBS010000713.1:1265745-1285968 GCA_037974835.1 Cicer judaicum
AAAAAAAAAAAACAAAATTAAAAAAGTATCGTGACACCCTTACCGGACATGTTCTTGAGTTAAAATCAAGGATGAATTGAAACATACAAAGATGATCTAAACCAACTGAAAAATCATATGACTAAAAGATTGAAAATTTTACAACCCTCGATACTTGAAATTATGGGGATCCTTCATAAAAAAAATATCACGAAGAACTCATGTGTTACCCCTAGATTTTATAAGTCTAATAATTGTCACCTTTTATTCTATTTTTTGGTTATACTCTATCTCAAGTCACTTGTCCACAAGATTTGAACCTGATACTAATTAGATTCATATTCATCATACACCCCCTACTTCTAAGTCATGAACATACTTCATTGGCTTTCGCCACAAGTAATTCTCTAGAAGTTGGGTCATTTATGTTGAACTTTCATCACTACTGATTATTATTTGATGTCTCCAATCTAAAAAATGGCAAACCTTGTATATGAATTTTTTATGACTATTGAAGAAAAACCTTGGTTAAACATAACTTTGAAGACATTGACTATGTTCTCCCATATATATACAAGGGACAAGATCGACAAGTTTCCCCATGATGGTTAATGTTATTTAATTTGATCCTAAAATATTGATCATATTGATGTGCCTCAATATTTTGAATATGTATTATTTCCTTTTCCATTCTTACCCATCATATATTTCACAATCTCTTACCAAACATTATTTTTTTTTCTCTTCTTTAAATCATATACCAAGCATATTTGGAAGTAGTCCATTCATAAATAATTTTGCTAAAATCACATACGTAATTTCAATCATGCTATAAATTCTACTGAATGTGAGAACGATATAAATAAAATCCACTATCTGGGTGGACTTCGATCTGCTGGAGCATGAGATTAACTTCACATTAATCCCCCCAGACAAGTGGTTTTATCTTAATCATTGTGTAAATATGTTTTGAATATGTCAATCACGTGGGGAATTTGAAGTTTTTACCATGGATATTCTAGCCGCCTACGAATCGGAAATGAAGATGTTGAACGTATATGAGGCTTGAACGTATATAACTAAATCAATAATGGAAAAGCTGAAATAAAAAGATGATCATTTTGTATATACATATTAGACAAATGTCTAAAAAATATTGAAGTGATTTTCCATCATGTCCCTCAATAATATAATCAACTAGCTGACTATAGGTACTTTATCTTCAATAATCAAAGTAAGTCACGATGAAGAATAGTCATTCACAAGAATAAAATTCACGACTATCCTGCTCATTATCAAATATATAAGAAAAGTATATGGAAAACTATCAAACCAAATATTACCTCGTAACTGTAGAATCCCCTCCATGAGTATTAGTGTATAACTAAGGCACCCCTTTGTTTCTTATTAAATAGAATAAAGGTAGTGCGACCCACTTAAACAAAAAGCTCCTTATCAAGAGTAATGAGATGTGTTGTCCGATTGAATTCAATTCAAGAAAAATGTTGATTGCCTCATGTCAAGGACAATTATTTCAAAAGATCTTAAAAGAAGAACATATGAACTTCGGAGCAGAATTAGCACTCAAGAAGATTTCACATATCTAAAAGGACTAGCAAGATAAATGAACTCCAAACTACATGAGCCCCCAATATCATAAAAAATACATTCAAGTGTGGCTATGATACACACCAATATGGGTCAAGAAGACTTATCACTACTTGCACACATTGATGCTTCAAAAAGTATTACATCTAAATAAAGACCCGCTAGGTTGAAAATCCAAAAGAACGACCTAGGCAAAAATTAGGGTGCAAAATCATAATATTAATAAATACTCTTTAGGTTGAAAACCTGAAAGGCCGACCTAGTAAAAAATTAGGGTACAAAAAATAATAATAAATACCCGCTAGGTTGAAAATCTGAAAGGGCAACCTAGGCATAAATTAGGGTACAAAAAATGAATAAAAACTCGCTTGACTGAAAACCCGAAAGGGTAACCTTGGCAAAAATGAGGGTGTGAAAATTAATGAAGACTTGGTAAATTCAAAACCCAAAAGGGTGGCCTAGGGAAAAAAACCCGTTAGGTTGAAAACCCGAACGGGCAATCTAAGCAAAAATTAGGGCCCCTAAAAAAAAGAACAAAAGAATATCACTAGTTTGAGAATTTAAAAAGGATGACCAAAGAATATAGCTTACATACACACATCAAAGTGGAAGTTGAACATATTCCGAAAGGCTGTGAATATAAATGTGAGCAAATCATATCTTCAAAAGTAGATTAAAAATATGACTGAAATTATGACATGACTTATTAGCACACTTCTTTTATGAAAAACTACTAACAAATTGGGTCATTTACCCATATGAGATCACTTTATCTTCTTTTCTTTCTACGAATCCTTTTTTTTTGTACCATATATTTTCTCATTAAATATCATTATCTGAACCTTCATTCACTACTTTCTTGTGTTAGAAATCTTTTTTTGTCAAAATGCATTTTTATGATAATCGTATATTGGGGCACAAATTATGTGAATGTCAAGACGCCGAAACTAATATGATGTCTCTACATGTAACGCAGGGGCAACTGAAGATCAAGTCGATGATGTAAGAAAAAATATCTTTAAAGATCAAAAAGGAAATCACTACCATTTATTTGAAGTGGTGCATATTTTTTTATCCATCAATCAAGGAGCATGTTCGTAAAGAGGTGAAAGAAAAAAAAAAATTAAAAAAAAAAGATGAAAATGAAGGAAAATGTTCATTCATTAAATGCATTCATGACATTTCATATTTAGTGGTTAAATTTAAAGTTGAGACACTAACCCACACCCTATTATATAAGAGACGGGACATTGACCAGCATCCTCTGATTTAAAAGCTAGGCCGCCCCCACAAGAATTTTGTTGATATTTTTGCTGATGAATTTTGAGTCTCATAGGAAGTTGTTACTGGAAATACTAAATTAAGCTCACGTCATTCAAGATATCACTTTTGACAAAATTTGGAGGCATCATAAATAAGATTATCACTAGCGGTCATCTAACCTTCATAAATGACGAACTGCCCGCCGAAGATAGAGGCCATAACAAAGCGTTGCACATATCACTAATGTGTCTCTATCATATGATATCAAGAGTCCTTGTTAAAGCTTTCGATGTAATTCGTAGAGAAATGATGGGATAAATTGAACTCCCAATTCAAATAGTTGATATCAAGAGCCCTTTACACTTTTAAAGAAAAAATCAAACAGTTGTGTCATTAAAAAAGGTTATTCAAAAAATGTTTGTTACACAAAAAGATTGACATGAGATGTTGTCGTTTGCACTACATGGGTATCTCACCTCGATAAGCACTTCAATTGAGGCAACCCCTTTTTGTCTAGTATATGGGATGGAGGTTGTGCTACCCATTGAAGTAGAAACCCACTCTCTAAGAGTATTAATAGAAGTCAAACTAATGGAGTTAGAATGGGTACAAACCTATTTCAATCAATTGAATTTAATAGAAGAAAAGAGGTTGGCGGCCTTATGCCATGGACAATATTATCAGAAAAGACAAAAAAGAGCGTACGAGAAAAAAATATGTCCTCGATAATTTCGAGAAGGAGATGGTGCTAAATAAGATCTAATCAATTCAAAAGGATTACCGTGGGACCCTAACTATGAGGGCCCATATGTCGTGAAGAAAACTTTCTCAGGTAGGGCTTTGATCCTCACGAATATGGATATAAAAGATTTAGTCATCCTTGTAAACTCAGACACCGTAAAAAAGTATCATACTTAAATAATGAGTATCTGCTAAGTTGAAAACATGAAAGGGACAACCTAGAAAAAAATTAGGGTACAAAAATAATAATGAATATCCGCTAGGTTCAAAACCTGAGAAGGCGAACTAGGCAAAAATTAGAGTACAAAAATAAATAATACCCGCTAGGTTGAAAACTTGAAAGCGCGACCTATGCAAAAATTAGAGTACAAAAATAATAATGAATACCCGCTAGGTTGAAAACATGAAAAGAAGACCTAGGCAAAAATTAGGGTATCAATAAAAATAAAAAATAAAGAAATAAATAATAATAATAATAATAACAATAATAATAATAATAATAATAATAATAATAATAATAAATACCTGCTAGGTTGAAAACCTGAAAGGGCGACATTGGAAAAAATTAGCGTACAAAAAATATTAATAAAAATATTAATAAAAACCAATAAAAATATTCATTCATTCATTAAAAATATTAATGAAAACATGATTTGAATGGTCGTGTCCAATAAAAATATTAATAAAAACCAACATATTCATTCATTCATGATATTTTTAAATTTAAAGCCGAGAAAACGACCCGCGTGTTGAAGTTGGGAAAACGACTCGCACTTGAAGCCGAGAAAACGACTCGCACTCGAAGTTGAGAAAACGACCCACATGTTGATGTTGGGAAAACGACTCGCACCTAAAGCCGAGAAAATGACCCGCATGTTGAAGCCGGGAAAATGACTCGCACCCGAAGCCGAGAAAACGACCCGCATGTTGAAGCTGGGAAAACGGATCACACCCCTGAAGCCGAGAAAACGACCCGCATGTTGAAGTCGGGATAACGACACGCACCCGAAGCCGAGAAAATGACCAGCATCTTGAAGCAGGGATAATGACTCGAACCCGAATCACAAAAAACGACCCACATGTTAAAGTTGGGAAAACGACTCGCACCCAAAGCTGAGAAAATGACCCGCATGTTAAAGCCGGAAAAATGCCTCGCACCCGAAGCCGAGAAAATGACCTATATCTTCAAGACGGGAAAATGGCTCGCATCCTTCTAAAAAATTATTTTCGGACCAAATTAGAGTTGTTATCTTTACTTATTTTTACTTTGATTCTCAAGTAAATTCTAGTAAAGAGAGGGAGCTATTGACACCTAATTTTCTCCGGTTTTTATTTATTTTTTACATTTTATATAAAATGGAAATAATAATAATAATAATAATAATAAACATATAAATATATGTGAAGAAATATAAAAGTAAAAATTAATAATTAGGGCTATAAGCTTTAGACAATCACGGGTGTTTCCAACTCTTGTTTGCGTCTAATTCTTGCTCAGACTCTTCTAAAATATAAAAAAAAAAAAAAATCTAGGAAACCGAAAATAAATGAATTGATGATCATAAAAATTGGTATAATGATGATCAAATTAAATGAAAAAAAATCGAAAAAAACTGGGTTGATGGTCATAAAAATCAGTATAATGGTGATCAATTGAATATAAAAGAAACCGAAGAAATGAATCAATGATAATAAGAATCAGTATAATTGTGGCCAATTAAATGAAAAGAAACCGAAAAGAAATAGATTAATGACAATAAATTGACAATTATTCTCTTGTCTTTTGTAATCTACACCAAAAAAATCTATAAATAGTCTATCACAAGAGGACATAAAGAGGGGGGAGAATTCAGAGCACAATGGGGAGCACAAAAAAAATAAAAGAGAATAGAGAATAATAAAGAAAAAATTAGAGAGAAGAGAGAGTGGAATGAGCTAGTAATGAACCTTTCTAGTGCGATAAATATTTATTTTTCATTTTTTCTTGTTTATTTTTTTTACATTATTGTTGTTATAGAGTTTTTTTTTTCTTTTACTATTCTATGTATGCATGATATAAACAATAAATTTTTTTGGTTTCACGATCAAGTTTTAGCTTCAATTTGATTGTTGGATAAGCGTTTATTTCTTCATCAAATTTGTGATCTCTCTTATTTATTGTGTTTTATTTCTTGTGCGTTAGATCTTAAATTCTCTTATTATTATCGACGTCGGTTTGCGCCACATATGCGTCGCTGACTCGCGGATCTACTCTTGAATTTTTATCCGTTAAGTTTTATAAAAATCAAAAAGTAGTAAAAATATTTCTTTAAAATAAAACAATACACAAATCAATATACAACACATCACTCCTATTATTATTTTCATTACTACCATTATTACTATTATTATCACCATTATGTTCATATATTTTGATATGTATATATATATACATATATAAAATAAAATTAATAGTAAAATCCGTCGACACAAATATTTTCTACCTGCGAACTACGTGTATTTTGATTTCTCTATGGGATATGTAGGAGCAAGATTTTTCCCTTGTCAAACCAAATTAGTAAAAAAATATTTTTGCTTCTTTTATTAATGTAAATAATTTAATTGTTTTTATTGTTCTTTTTGGGGTAAAAATAAATAAATAAATAAATAGTTTGTATATAATTAATTATAAGGTAACAATTTTAACGGATGTTGTAGGGTGTTAATACTTTTCTACTCGTAATCGACTTTGGAATCCAAATTTTTGGTTCCAAAATCATTATTTTTGGTTTTATCCAATTTTTCCTGTGATAAAAATAAAATTGATGGCGACTTCTTTTTCGCAGACAAACTGGACGCGACAGTTATATTTTTCAAACTTGCAGGGGACTATTAAATGTAGTTAAAAATACTTATGATTAAGTGAAAGTTGTTATGTTAGTTACATTAATAGCACTGTATAAAATTAAATGAAACTCTAACTATAAAACAATTCTTCGTATAATTATTTTAAATTTTATTTCTCTTTTTAATGATTTCTCTCTTTAATTATTTCTCACTTTCTTAAATTCAAGGATGATTCTTGACATATATCTTGACATATATCTAGTGAAAATGGAGTATGTTATGTGACAGTGAGAGGTTATCTTTTTAATATTAACGGTTGAGATTAAATCCTACACCGTTATTAAATCCTACACCGTTATTAAATCCTACTTTTATTATTCACTTCCATGTCAATCCCAAACATCTAAAACATGTCAGCAATTAAGTCTTCATATGTCCATTCACTTACTTGGGTTTGTTCTTGTGCCACAAACCAAAACCAATCAACCCAATGCCCATGTATTCTACTTTCTGTTCAAAATACTATAAAATTTCAAACAATTCCCCGCATATTTAAAAAGTATTAAAACATTAAAAAAATTATGGGTTTACAGGTTGTGTGTTAAGCAAGAAGAAAATAGGGAGGGAAGGAAAAAACTTAGTTCCGATGGCAATGACTTTGTAGTAAATTGGTCCGTTTGATCAAAAAATTTAATATGTTATTTTTTTTTTTTATTGAGTTTATTATTTCAATATACAGTGTTAGTAATTTAATTTTCTTTGAGAGGTACTTTGAAATTCCACTTTAACAGAAGATTGTTATTATTTGTTTGGTTTCCACCTCATTTGGTGATGGCTATCGTTGATTGATGTTCTTTAGTGTTACTAGGAAAACTCTAGTGTATCCATTAATTATTATAGTGAAAATTTTTATTAGACTAAGTTATGTAGTTTTTATTCTCTCAATTTGAAGGAATTTTCTTCGTTAAAAATTGTGTTTGTCTCATGTTTAATTTTCTGTCAATTATTGCTTCTCTATGGAATTATATTTTTTTGTTTGGTCATTTATCTGCATTTGTGGGAAAAATATTTTGCATTACTGAGATAGTTATCTCTGGTTTTTTTCAAACAAACTAGTATCAAAGCTCGATTAGTTTGGTTTATGCAT
The DNA here is from genome assembly GCA_037974835.1 of Cicer judaicum. NCBI lineage: Eukaryota > Viridiplantae > Streptophyta > Magnoliopsida > Fabales > Fabaceae > Cicer > Cicer judaicum. Next base: position 1,273,310 of record JBBPBS010000713.1, read on the forward strand.
TTAAATGGAGGAGGAAAATAAATGTCCGAATATGATTAAGCTCAATTCTTATAATTACACCCTTTAGAAGACTATCATGGAAGACATGTTTTATAGTAATGATTTGTATGATCCTATTGAGGGTGAAATTGCTAAACTCAAAGATAAATGTGATAGAGACTGAAAGAAGATGAATAGAAAGACAAGTCTTGATTAAACTGTGGTTGGATATGAGTATATACCCACATGTTAAAACTGAAATAAATGCTAACAAGATGTGGGAGAAATTAAACAAGTTACATGAATGAATGAATGTGCAAAATAAAAATTCTTGATTCGGAAGTTGGTGAATATGAAATCCAAATATGGCGATTCAATGACAGAGATTATGAGTATTTTTCATAATATAATGAATAAGTTGACCACAACAAATATTAAATTAGATGATGAGTTGCAAGCGTTGTTATTGTTGAGTTCATTGCTTGATAATTGAAAAGTCCTTGTTGTAATGTTGACCAATTCAATTGGTCACATAAAAAGAAATTACAAGTTCCTTAAGAGAGATCAATAAAGGGAAAAAGATGAAGACAAAGAGAAGAAAAATGATAAAGATACACCAATAGTTGCATCTGTTAGTGATGTCTACATTGTTTGTAATGATAATTTCATAAACCTTGCATGTCAGGATTCAACTTGGATTATTGATTAGGGTACATCATATCATGTTACTCCTAGGCGTGATTTCTTATCATCTTATCGTATTGGTGATTTTGGCACGGAAAAAAATGTGAGATGAAGGAGTATGTAAAATTATTGATATGGGAGATGTTTGGGTTGAAACTGGGATTGGTTTCAAGCTTCAATTGAAAAATGTTAGACATGTTCCTGATATTCATATAAATTTAATTTCGGTGAAAGCCTTGGATATTAAGGGTAATCATACTTACTTTGATGGTGGTGGTATGTGTAAAGTTACCAAAGGATCTTTATTTGTTGTAAAGGAGCAAAGTTCCACCGCTGTATATAGGACGCATGCAAAGCTATGCAAGGAAGAAGTGAATGCAATTGAAAATTCCTCTTCTGATTTATGGCATACGTGCTTTGGCCACTTGAATGAGAAATGACTCAACATACTTGTGAAGAAAATTTTGTTTCTATGAAAAGTATGTTCCTAATAACTTGCTCTCATTGTTTTGCTGGAAAACAACATAGAGTTTCTTTTCATAATATTGGTCCTTATAGAAGGAAAAATATTATTGTTTTAGTTCATATTGATGTATGCATGATGGATAGTAAATCTCTTAGTGGTGCATAATGTTTTTTTATTTTGTTGACAACCACTCTCGAATAGTGTGGGCCTTTCCTTTGAAATCAAAACACTAGGTACTTGGAAACTGAAATTTGTTCAATCAAATAACGATGGTGAACACAAAGGTTCATTTGAAGAGTATTGTAGAGAACATGGAATCAGGCTTGAGAAAACAATTCCAAAGTTACCTCAGCATAATGGTGTTTTAGATAGAAGAAATCCTATGATTAATGACAAAATAAGATGTATGATCTCTCATGCAAAATTGTCGAAATCCTTTTGGGGTGAAGCTATGAAACCTCAAGTGGTTTTGATCAATATTTCTCCTTCTATTCCACTTGATGGTGATATTCCAAATAAAGTGTGGCATGGAAATATGTATCTTATCACCATTGGAGAGTTTTTGGTTTCATATATTTTGTTCACATTCTAAGATATTAGAGGTCCAACATTGACGGTAAATCCAAAGAGTGTGTGTTCGTCGGTTATGGTGGTGAAGAATTTGATTATAGATTATGGGAGATAATTGACAAGAATATTATCAAAAGTTAAGATGTGATATTTTTTGAAGACCGGACTATTAAAGATTTTGAAAAAGCTAAGAATCATAAATCTATTTCTAGAACTTACATTGATGTTGTGTCCAAACCCTCTTCAGAAACTTTTGTAGATGTGGATGCATACAAGTAGATTATGAGAATATAATTGATGATCATGTACCTCACCATGATGATCAGGTTTTATCTTAGCCATCAGTTGCGTTTGAGTTGAGAAGATCTACTAGAGAATGTCAACCTTCTCAGGGATATCCTCCACATGAGTATGTGGTGATCACTGATAGTGGTAATCCAGAGTATTACCAAGAGGCTATTACAAATGTTGTTAAAAAAATGGTTGAAGGCTATGTTAGAAGAAATGAATTCCTTGCATGAGAATCACACACTTGAGTTGGTAAAGTTGCGTAAGGGAAGAAAAACACTCGAGATCAAATGGGTATACAAGATAAAGGCAGAGGAAAATAGTTCTCAACCAAGATACAAAGCAATATTGGTCGTAAAAGGTTTTCATTAGAAAAAATGTATTGACTTTGAAGAAATTTTTTCAAATGTGGTGAAGATGTCCTCTATCCAAGTTATGCTTGGGTTAACAACTAGTTTAAACCTAAAAGTTGAACAACTTGATGTGAAAACTACATTCCTTCATGGAGATTTGGAGGAAGATATCTATATGGAGCAACCAGAGGGTTTCAAAGTCAATGGTAAAAAGAAACTAATGTGTAAATTGAAGAAAAACTTGTATGTGCTAAAGTAAGCACCTCGAAAAAGGTACAAGAAATGTGATTCTTCCATGGAGAAACATGGGTACGGTAAAACTACTTTTGACAATTGTGTTATTGTCAAGAAATTCTCTGATGGGGATTATATTATTCTCTTGTTATATATGGATGACATGTTGATAGAAGATGATATGAATACGAAGGTCTTGCTTGTATAGAAGATGATATGTTGTAGAAAGAAGGCCAACATGGTTGAACAAAATCTTCCCACTTGATTCGTGAGGGAGATAGTTGTTGGATAAGCTCACTCCCCAAGTGGAACCCACCAATTTTACAAGTAGTATTTTTTATCATTATTATTATTGTTATTATTATTAAAGAAAGAAAAAAGAAAAAAAGGGAATAATGGTGTTAATGGGCTTTCGCTGATGTGTGCTTGAATCTCTAATTGTTAAAAATAAAAGAAAGAAAAAGACCGGAGGGAGGTAGAACAGTGTCGCAGGAAGGAATCAAGAAGAAAACACGAGAGGAAGGAAAAAGCTTGGCTCCAATGATAATGGGTTTGTAGCAAAGTTTATCCATTTGGTCTACAATTTTAGTATGACATTTCTACCACATAGTTTGTTCTTTTAATATATAGTGTTAGTAGTTTTACCTTATCTTAGAGTTACTTTAGAATACCCACTTTAGTGAAACTTAATATTATTTGTTTCGTTAACACCTCTTTTGATGATGGCTATCGTTGATTGATGTTCCCTAGTGTTACTAGGAAGACTTTAGTGTACCCTTTAATTATTATAGTGGAAGGTTTTACTAGACAAGGTCCCATGAATTTTATTCTTTCAATTTGAACAAATTTTCCACATTAAAAATTATGTTTTTGTCATATTTAATTTTCTATCTATTATTGTTGTTTCGTGAAATTATATTTTTTATTTGGTCATTTATTTGTGGAAACATATTCTGCATTATTGAGATAATTATCTTTAATTTTCCTAACACTTATTTCTATTCGAAATATTATAAAATTTCAAACAATCCCCTGAATATTTCAAAAGTATTAAAACATTAAAAAAATCGGATTAACAGGTTGGTTGTTAATGCATTAAATATGATGTCTTTTGAACTATGAACCAGACCTAGACTGATAAGACTTAACACACGATGAGTTGTTGAAGCAAGCTTTATGAACCAAAAACACTTTATTTATCCTAGTGGTATACTAATCACACTACACACCCACCGTTCTCGTTTGTTGCACTAGATTGCGCTAATAGGTTGTGCATGCACCTAATCTTTATGAGTGCTCTAGAGATTTTGGCACAACTTCATGCAAGAGGTCCCATTTGACACCCATATAAATGGTTTATTCAAGTCCGTTTTGGTTCAAAATCAATGTAGTTCGCTCAATAAGTACAAAAAACTCAATGGTTTAACATTATAGTTCACTTGAGTCTTTACAATGTTTATTTTAGTCCATTTTGGTTCTTAATCAATGTAGTTCATCCAATAACTGCAACTGTTTCAATGGATTAATATTTTTGCTCCTTTTGGTCTTCACTAGGTTTAGTCTAGTCCATTTTGGTTTTAAATCAATGCAGTACGTCTAATAATTGCAAAAGTCCCAATGGATAAATATTTTAAGTCATTTGAGTCTTTACTAGGTTTATTCTAATCTATTTTAGTTCTTTAATAATGTAGTTGCTCCAATAAGTGTAAAAGCCTCAATGAACTAATTTTAGGGGGGTAGTAATGTAAAACCCTTAATTTTAAATCATAAATTATACAATTTTAGGGTATTTTGTGTAGAATTTCTTAGACTTTTAGCGCAGTTTTTGCTATTTAGCGGGTTAAATGACAAAAATATATTTTGGGAAATTGGATTAAAATACCTCGGGTTGCTGAAAATTATATTTTTCAAAGGAGTTATGACGAGACTAGATATTTTTATCAAAATGGTTTGAGAAGTGATGATTTTCATAAATATCTAAAATATCAGGATATTTAGATATTTATTTGTTTAGGTTTAATTATTGTATATATATATTTATATATATTATATATATATATATAACATATTATTATTATTAGTAATATTATAGTAATATATATATATATATATATAGATATATATATATATATATGTATATGCTAGAAAAGAAAGGGACGGGAAACAAAACAGAAACAGAGGAAAAGGAAAATACGTTCCCTCCATTCTCGCAAACCATTCTCCTTCCTCCTCCTTCTACCTTCCATTTCCTTCGTTTTTCTTTCTTTGGCTTCAAGAATAGAAACCCAAGGATTAGTGGGTAAAAAAGCAAGGATTTCCCAGCTTCATATTTCCTCTTTGATTTGAAAACGAAGAAAAACGGTGTTAGGGATTTTCAAACTGTCAAACGCAAACCTTCACGTTTCGTCTAGATCTAAGCTTCGTTTCGCGAAGAGATAGAAGGGGAAGTTGTTCACCTCCACTCTACGGTGCTAGTGAACTAACTTTGGAAGCGACTTCGCGAGCGGAGATTTTACCGGATTTACTTGCGGTACCGTAATCGCTCGTTACAGCTAACGTTAAGGTAAGGGCTCCTTCCAAACTTTTAGGTTGCATTTAGGACATTATTTGTGATTTTGTGGAAATGAAATTTGATGTATTTGTTGTGTGAATTTGTAGAAAATGAATTTAATGTGATTTATATGTGTAGTGATTAAATTTGATGTGTTTGAGTAACGTAAATAGTTATTTTCAAATAAATGAGTTTGAACTGAAGTTGAAATTTTACGAAAAATTTAGAGTTGTTGAAGTTATGAAAAAGTTCAAATTTTAACTAAGAGTTTGAGCAAAAAGATAGATTGAAATTAAAAATGATTAGAGTTTAAATGTTACTCTTTTAATTACTCTTTTGATTGAGTTTAAAAAAAAAAAAAAGTTTAGAGTATTTTATTAACTCAAGTTTAGAGTATTGGGTTACATTTCATAATACTAGTTGGGAAATTGGAATAATATGGGAACAGTAGGACACTTGGACTGTGTTCGCAATGTAAGGTAATTTTTAGGAGTTAGATCTTGTTCACTCAATAATGATTTGTTCATTGTACTTGATTGAAAATGTAAGGTCATTTTGCCTAAAGAATTCAGTGAAGTTAAAAGTTCATAGAAAACAACTGTATTTTACATTTTCTTGCCTTTTCTCTGTTCTGTTGAACTTTTTGTATACTATCAATAATTGTTAATGGGTTTACGTTTCTTTATTAAGATAATTCCTATTATATGCTTCCAGCGTCTACTTTGGTATACATATTCATGGCTTAATTCATAATGTGCCTTCTTTTGAATGTCAAATTTGGACAATATTTGTTTTATTTAGTTTTAATTAAATAATATAGATTATTTGGTTTTAAAAGTTTGGTGTGTGAGAAAGATTTAATTTTGGGAATTTTGTTGGGTTTGGATTAGCTTTATTGTGAATAAATTGTTATAAATATTCATGTTTATGTCGTTAGCTCCTTAAGTCTCGAAAAGGAATCGAGACCGTTGGCACTGAGTTAGCGGTGGGGAGAACTCTAACATATTAATGTTATTGTGGTGATTTATGGTTGAAAATTTTAGAGATTGAATATGGTAATTAATGTTTGGAAATTTTGGGGATTTATGTTAGGTGAAATTGATGTGTTCATAATTAATACTTATGAAATTTGGGATGTGTTTGGTTGGATTTTGTGAAAAAATGAATTGATGTGAATTGGTGTGAAATGTGGATTGGATTTGATAATATGTTTGAATTTATTTTGTGTGGAATTTGAAAACCATTAGCGTTAAACGAGTATTAAGAATGGGGAATCTCTTAATGTCTACGTTTACTTAATGTTTGTCGTGAAAACCATTAGAGCTAAACGAGTATTAAGAATGGGGAATCTCTTAATAGCTAAGTTTACCTAATGATTGTCGTTCGAATTGTAAGAGTTAAATGGGTATTAAAAATGGGGAATCTTTTAATATCTGCCTTTACTTACTGGTGTTTGTCCGTGAGAGACTACACCCTGTTAAATTGTGTTTGTTCGTGAGAGACTGCACAAGTGTTTGTCCGTGAGAGACTACACCCTGGTAAATTGTATTTGTCCGTGAGAGACTGCACATGTGTTTGTCCGTAAGAGACTACACCCTGGTAAATTGTGTTTGTCCGTGAGAGACTGCACAGGTGTTTGTCCGTGAGAGACTACACCCTGGTAAATTGTGTTTGTCTGTCAGCTATTCACTCAATCGATTGCCCAATCGATTGATTTAAGCCCAAAGTTCAGATTTTCAAAACAACCTTCAAGCAATCGATTTGCTTAGTGGAAATTCTTATTTTGCGTTAGATAATCGATTGCTCGATTGATTCATCAATGGGTTGGTTTGTTGTTTGTTACTTGATTGATTTAAAAATTTATTTAATCTCTTTTTTACTTGGCAAGTATTATATGAACTTTTAGCATATGGAAAATCCTTTTAAGGTGCATACTAAGTTGGAAGGTTATTTTGTGCATTTAAAAACTTAAATGTTATGTGTTAATTGTTAATTTCGGTTGGTGACCCTTAACAACTATTGTGGAAATCTGGGCTTTGCCCTCAGATGAGAGCCAGGACAATCCTACCGGTTCGTACCCTACGGATGGGAATGTAGATGGGAACGCTTGACTGGAGCTATGTCAGGAGGATCTTACGGGGCGTGTGAAGATCACTCAGGGCGTATAGTTTTTTTGTTTATAGAATGATCAGATTAGGTTGACATAGAGGGAACAGATGTCTATATTTTGGATTGCGTTTATTTTAAATTGGAAGATTGTATGTTTAATAATATTGTCAACATGACATCTTATGTTAATGGATTCCATGTATCACTGGATGTTGGGTATATACTTTGGACTCATATTTCAAAAACTATTCCGCAGCGTATCAATTATATTGACTTATATAATTATCCAAAGGTATTTTACTTAATTATTCTCTATTTTATTTTTAATTGGTTTTGAAAAAAAAAAAAATACACCCTCGCTTTGAAAATTGGGGCGTTACATTAATCAATGAAGATTGTCCAATAAGTGAACAAGTCTCAATGAATTAATATATTAGTTCATTTTGGTCTTTACTAGGTTTATTCTTTTTCATTTTTGTTCTAATTAAATGTAGTTCACCCATTAAGTCAAAAGTGTTAACGGATTATAAATTGTAGTTCATTTTAAACTTTACTATATTTATTCTATTATATTTTGGTTCTTAATCAATGTCCTTCGTCCAATAAGTGCATAAGTGTCAATGGATTAATATTTTAGGTCATTTTGGTCTTTACTAGGTTCATTCTAGTCTATTTTGGTTTGAAATCAATTTAGTTCTTTAAATAAGTTCAAAAGATTCAATGGATTAATATTTTTTTCGTTTTGGTCTTTACTAGGTTTATTCTAGTCTATTTTGGATCTACATCAATGCAGTTCCTCCAATAAGTGCAAAAGTCTTAATTGATTAGTATTTTTGCTCATTTTGGTCTTTACTAGGTTTATTCAAGTCCATTTTGGTTCTAAATCAATGTAGTTCGACCAATAAGTGCAAAATTCTCAATCGATTAATATTTTAATTCATTATAGTCTTTACTATATTTAATTTAGTACATATTTGTTCTTAATCAATGTCGTTCGTCAAATAAGTGCAAAAGCTTCAACGGATTAATATTTTAGGTAATTTTTTCTTTACTAGATTTATCCTAGTCCATTTTGGTACTAAATCAATTAGGTTGTCCAATAACTAAAAAAGTCTTAATTGATTAAGATTTTAGGTTATTTTGGTCTTTACTAGGTTTATTCTAGTCTATTTTGGTTCTTAATCAATGTAGTTCGTCCAATATGTTCAAAAGTATGAATGGATTAACATTTTAGGTCATTTTAGTCTTTATTATGTTTATTCCAACCCATTTTTGTTATTAATCAATGTCGTTCGTCCAATAAGTGCATAAGTGTCAATGTAGTAATATTTTAGGTCATTTATGTCTTTACTAGGTTTATTCTAGTCCATTTTGGTACTTTCTCAATGAAGTTGGTCTAATAAGTGCTATAGTCTCGATGGATTAATATTTTAGGTCATTTCAGTCTTTACTAGGTTTATTCTAGTCCATTTGGTTGTTAATCAATGTAATTGGTCCAATAAAGACAAAAGTCTCAATGGATTAATCACGACTCTTCATCATATGCATATTTTTTATTATTTTTAGTCTTATTTATCGTTTATTCATTAGTTAATTTAAGGTGTTACTTGATATATTTTATTGATTTTAGTTCTTTGATTTTATAAATTGTGTATGTTCTTTTTTCCTTGATTAAGTAGCTATTTTTCGTTCTTTTGTGTTGTTACTTTGTTTTAGTGTAGTGCTGAATTTTGGTGAGAAATCAACATGATCTTTGTGGAATATGTAAGCCATATTTGAAGTTGTAGATTTCTCATCGGAGTCAAATCAAGTGCAACTTAATGCTATGACCCATAACTACATTGTTCATGAAGACATTGGAACCCATTTCAGATTCAAAAGAGGAGGAAAATGCAGAAAACTTCAAACATAAGAAGTTGTGCGCCTAAAGCGCTAGAACTGGGCCTGGAACGCATTTTCGACCTGATGAATCTGCAGATTCATGCTTGAAGCACAACAGTTGCTCCTGGATCGCGTGGCACGCGAAATCATACGTTAAAACACATTTTTTTTCCTCATTTTCTAGGCATCTTTTTGACTATTGGGATGTTGGGAGACTTATGACCTAATAGAGAAACTCAAAGACGACCGTTTCTTACACCATTGGAGCAGTTTTATCAAGAATCATTCATGAATCTTTCTTTTTTTTCTTTTATAATCTCTGTCGTTTCTATCTCTCTCATGAGTAACTAATCCCTATTTGTAAGGATGAGTGTAACAATATGAAACCCTTATTTTTCTGATTTGATTTTTATTTATATGAACGAGTTTATTGAATTATTTTTCTCATCTTTGTGCTTAATGCTATTTTTTTAATCAATATTAAATTGTTCTACGATTCGTATTTTGAAATGGAAGTGGACTTTACGAATGCTTGAGATGAGAAATTCAGGAATTTGTAGCCTAGGGATAGATGCATGTCATGAAACCAATTCAATTAGTTGCAAATGGAATAGTTTAACAAGAGAATTCCGGTACGGTAAGGCTTAATTATAACGTAAATCCACTAAGGAATTAGGGGTTACTTTGGAATTAAAGGTTATGTCATTAAGACATTAGGGCAAGGATAATAAAGAGAATTCGATAATAATTCAATAAAGGAATTGAGTAATTATGATCAAATTAGACACCAAGGTTGGATTAGAAGTGAAACTCATCCATGGAATTATTCTTATTATAAATGATCAACTTTATTACGTACTGTTGTTAGTTTTAAATATTATTTCAATCAATTCAGAAACTTTTTGTTCAATTTTAGTAATTAAATACAACTCGATAGTAAAACACAATCCTTGTGTTCGATACGCGGGTGACCCGGGGATTTACATATCACTATTAAGTATAATTTATTTACTTAATTGAAATTTTTTGCTCTGCAATATAATTTTTGTTTTTGCTTTAATTATTATTTTTCTTTTAAAATTGTTTAACACTCACAATTTGTCTAACCTTGAATGTGAGGCCTGTCCTCAATTGAACTTCTCTTTGATCCAAAAATTGAAAAAACTGCGAAAGCAAATTGAAAGGCAGTTCTAGAAAGGAGACCAAGGGAAAGACAATTAGTAGTGGAAGTATAGGATTTGGGGGATTTTTTTTCATATTTGCATAAATGGATGATCCACCACCACTTGAACGTACCCTCGGCGAGTAGGGGAATCGAAATAGAAAGCGTATTCGGCTGGCCATCCATAACTAACCGGTTATAGTCAATAAGTTCGAAATAAATCCCGCTCTATATTGAGAGTTGAAGGAGATTCATTTTTACAGAAAACATAACGAAGATGCCAATAGACATCTCACAAACATCTTTGAAGTATGTGAAACAATGAAGGTTGATGGTTGCTCTGAAGAAGACAAAACATTGAGACTATTTCCATTTTGATTGAATGATGATGCTAAGGAGTGGCTTAATTCTTTACCCTCCCGTAGCATCACCACATGGGATGACCTTGAAGATAAGTTCTTGGAACAATACTTCCCCCTAACTATGTTTGTTAGAAAAAGGCAAAAGATTTTTGGTTACAAACAAAAAGAAGGAGAATCTCTTCGTGACACTTACATGAGGTTTAAGAGTTTACTAGCAGGATGCCCCAATCATGCTTATGACGATACTGCTCAAATGCAAATATTTTTAAATGGTTTGAAGCCTAGAATTAGAGTTATGTTGGATGCTACAACAGGTGGTTCTTTGAAGGACAAAATCGCATCAGAAGCACACAAAATTATTGAGATCATGGCATTAAATGAACAAATGATGTTGTATGATATAGGTGGTGGGTCAAAAAGTGGTATGCTAGAATTGAATGTTCTGGATGTTGGGTTGGCTCAAGGGAAACTGCTCTCAAAATAGATAGAAGAAGTTATCACCGCTGAGATAAAGAATGGGATGGTAGCTCTAAATATACAACCCCATGTGGCCCCTGTCAAATTATTGAGACATATTGGTTTTGACTTTTGTTGGGGAGCACATAAAAATGGAGCTTGTGAAGTATCAGATGATGATGATACAGAAGAACCAAAAGAGGTTAACTTTATGGGTAATAATGGGAAGCAGAATAATCCCTACTCTTGTACCTACAATCTGGGTTGGAGAAATCATCCAAATTTTTTATGGAAAGATCAACATGATGAATCTCATGAACAATAAGGAGCTTAAGAAAATCAATCTCCACCCTAAAAAGTTGCTTGGGAGAGTGTTATTGAGAAGTTTGTAACAAGCACAAGTTATTTAATTGAATAGTCAAGAGCCATCCAAAAATATCACTCAACCTCAATAAACAATATGGAGACTCAACTAGGTCAACTTACTTAACAAATAGCACAAAGAGCACCTTGAAATTTTCCTACTGACATAGTTATGAATCGCGAAATAATGTCAATGTCGTCACAACAAGTATTGGCAAGGTAAGTGAACCAGTACCACCTAAAGCCAAAAAGAGTGAGAGTACTTCAACCCACTCGGAGGAAATGGTCACCCTGACATCAGTTGATGAGCACATCGCTCATGAAAAGGAGGAAGAACCTGTGGTTAGAAAAAGGAGGCTTTGCCAAAGCCTGAAATTCAACTTCCATTCCCTCAAAGATTAAGAAAGGAAGAAACTAAAAAACAATTTGGTAAGTTTCTTGACATTTTTTAAAAATTGCAAATTAACATTCCATTTGCAGAAGCACTAAAGCAAATGTTGGCTTACGCCAAGTTCATAAAAAAGATTATGTTAAAGAAATGAAAAATTGGTAGTGAAACAGTGATGCTTACCGAAGAGTGCAATGCTATTCTATAGTGGAAGTTGCCACCTAAGGTCTAGGATCCTGGACGCTTCATTATTCCTTGCGCTATTGGGGATAAAACTTTTGGGAAAGTCCTATGTGATCTTGGGACTAGTGTGAGTCTTATGCCCATTTCCATATACAAAAGGTTAGGCATAGCAAGAGTTAAAGACACATAGCTGATGTTACAATTTGCAGATCGCTCAATGAAACACCCATACGGGGTGGTGGAAGATGTGTTGGTCAAAGTAGATATGTTCATTTTTCTAATGGATTTTGTGGTGCTAGACATGAATGAAGACAATGATATCCCCTTAATCTTGGGGATACCATTCTTAATACTAGGGAGAGCCATGATTGATGTGGTGAATGACACCTTTACCTCTAAGGTTAATGAGGAAATAGTTACATTCAGTATTCTAAAAGCCATAGAGCATTCAAACGAAAGATAAGATTGCAACCGAATTGAGGTTTTCAATTCGATATTCGATGAAGAAGTTGAGCATCAAGGACCCATTCTGCCATTAGAAAGAGTGTTATGCCTACCCCAAGATGTTGTGATCCAAGGATAAAAGATGCTTTATTCATGTTAGAAGCATCAAAATCTCACGCCCCCCCC
>JBBPBS010000713.1:1286293-1321100 GCA_037974835.1 Cicer judaicum
CCCCACTTCCATACTAGATGGGAGGAGTTGAAAGGGAATGAAGACAAGTATGTAGAGAAAATTAAAAGAGATGCCATTGGTTGAGCTCAAGAAATTTCCACCTCACTTTACATATGTGTTCCTTGGTGATAAGGATGATGTGTTATTTCTATCATATATGCCACCTTAATAATGGTTGAGGCGTCAAGATAATGACCATAAAGAAGCACTTCGAGGGAGGTAACCCACATGTAGAGGTACCTTTTATTTTTGAAATCTTATTTTATTTATTTATTTGAATATGTTTCTTTTTAATTGTGCTTAAATGTGCACTATGATGAAGAATTTTAAACAACTTGAAGTTGTTCTTAAGCTATTTGTTTGACATTATTTTTGATAGTTCATACTTTTTCTTATTATCCTATATGTGAGCTTTTGGGCCTAAACACTTTAATTATTTGTTGTGTGATTATTCACACATGTGTTATCCCTTTAGAACTTGCATTAATTCTAATGTGCATCACTTGTAATTTATGAATACACTGAGGCAATTTTATTTGGAAGTTTGAGCCTTTTTAACTAACCTATGCAAATTTTATCCTTTGCTAACCCCTTTGACCCTTTCCTTTTCTTTCGGTTACTAGCTACATTACAAGCCAAAGACATGACTTTAATTCAATCACATTACTTGGAGTTAAGTAGGAAAACTTTTGTCTCATCTTGGTAAAATTATAAGTTTGGGGTTGCTCAAGGGTTAGAAACTTTTTAAGTTTGCGGTGGTTATTCTGATAAATAAAATAAATAACAAATAAAAAAATCAAAAGAAAACGTAAGAAAAGAAAAAGAATTTTTTTTTCAGTTTGTGTACTTTGATAAATAACATCTTCTTCATTATTTTGTCAATGTTTGAGAATCTCCACAATGAAAATGTGAAAAAAAAAAGTGGTAAAATAACTTGAATATGTGTACCTAACTCAAAATAGTAAAGCCTACAATGTTCTACCTTTACCTAAGGCCCATTACAACCCGAAAGTCCTCTAAAAGTGTATGTGTTTGTTGCATTGTGATTGTTAACAAGAATTTTTTAAAGCTTATGGTAGCATGATGCATGTTCTAGGATTTGACTGATTAATTCATAACCCTTGTTAAACACTTGAGAGAAAGTATGATTGAATTCTCTTTATTATTTGCCCTAATGTCTTAGTGACAAAATATTTAATTTCAAGGTAACCCCTAATTCCTTAGTGGATTTAGGATTAGAATTAAGCATTACTGTACTTGAATTTTCTTTTTAAATTATTGTCTCTACAACTAATTTAATTGGTTTCATGACCTACATCTATCCCTAGACTACAAATTCATGAATTTCTCATCTCAAGCATTCATAAAGTCCACTTCGATTTAAAAATACAAATCGTAGAACATTTTAATGTTGATAAAGCAATAAAAAATATTAAACACAAAGACGAGAAAAATAATTCAATAAACTCATTCAGATAACAAGAAATCAAATCAGAAAAATAAGGGTTTCATCTTGTTACACTCATCCCTAATAAATAGGGTTTAGTTACTCATGACAAAGATAGAAAAGATAGAGATTAGAGAATAATTACAAGAAAGATTCATGAACGATTCTTGGTAAAACTACTCAAATGATGTTAGCAACGACCGTCTTTGAGTTTCTCTGCAAGGGCACAAGTCTCCCAACTTCCCAATAGTTAAAATGATCCCTAAAAAGTGAGAGAAAAATGCATTTGAACAAATGTTGATGCGCGTCGTGCAGCCCAGGCGCATGGGTTTGCGCTCCGAGCGCGCTTGGACAATTTCACTAGTGTGGAAATGCGCCCAGGCGCCACTGTTGTGCTTCAGGCGCACAACTTCTTCTGTTTGATGCTTTCTGCATTTTGGTCAACTTTTGAGTCCGAATTTGACTCTGGTTTCCTCATGAAAGTTATAGATATAAATATGAGATTTCATTTGCACTTGGTTTGACTCCAATTTGACATCGACAACGCCGAATATGGCTAAAATACTCCACATAAGTCATGTAAATTTCTCACCAAATTTCAGCACTACACTAAAACAAAGTAACAACGCAAAACTATGAAAAAATCTACTTAGTTAAGGAAATCAAAACATAAAGATTTCATTAAATCAAAGATCTAAAATCAACAAAATATATCAAATAACTCATTAAATTAACTAATGAATAAAAGATAAAGAAGACTAAAAACAATGAAAAATATGCATGTGATGAAGATTCATTAGTCATTTTGGTCTTCATAACCATCCATAATAATATTTGCATCCCCTCTTTCCATTAACTATACCCATCCATAATTTGCTTGAGGCCAAGAAACTGATGACCTCGCCTAGGTATTATAATATAATTCTAAGCACTAATTTGCAAAAGTAGTGGGTTATAGCCGACCTTACCTCAACATGCAAAAGCAAATAGCAAGGATGAGACTTTGGCGTGCGAGATGAAAAGGTGGTGATGAGCTCACTTTGACAGGTGGAGGGTGAGGATGAGCTCACCTTGATAGATGGAGAGTGAGGTCGAGCTCACCTCGACAATTAAGGTAGTGAAATCAAAGCCTAACTCTTGTGTAAAGAATAATCATCTCAAGAGTCAAGATGACATGAAACAATGATTCATTTAACCTCACTCCTATTTTCATTGAAGATGGGTATAGTTAATGGAAATAAGGGTGCAAATATTTATTTAGGGTGTTGATTATGATATTTTGCATGTCATTGTTAATGATCAATTTGTCCCAAAACATCAAATCAATGGTGTGGAGATAGATAAACCTACATTTGGACCGAAGATGAAAAATAAATATTGCAATAGAATTTGAGAGCTAAGAACATTATCATCCCAACCTAGAGCATGGATGAGTTCTATTGAATCTCAAATTGTAAAAATGAAAAAGAAATGTGGAACCCCTTTCAAGTGACCCATGAAGGTACTTTCGAGGTCAAAAGGGTTAGGATGAACACAATAATCCATAAGTATGTGCTCTTTAGGATGAAACCCAACTAAAAGGTACAATATATTGTTTCATCCACATTGTTAATCATCTTACAACTCTTGGAAACATTTAAAAAAATGAGGGTTTCATTAACAAAGTTCTTAGATGCTTAAATTGTAGCGAGCAACCTAAAGTAACTACGATTGTAGAATCAAAGGAGCTAGCTTCAATGGAAATTTGTCTACTTTGTTTTGTAAATTGCAGGAACATGAGCTTGAATTATCTGCCCTTGCTCAAAGTGAAGAAAGTGACAAGAAAAAGACAAGTCTTTCACTTAAAGCAAACATCAAAGAATGTGATGTAGAAAACTATGACAACCTCAAAGATGAAGACGCAAATTTGATAGTTCGAAAAAAGAACTTGAGACTCAAAGGAAAAAACAAGAAACCTTCAAGAAGGAGGAAGTTACCCCTTTCAATCCAATGTGCTACAATATGGTAAGAAAGGTCACATAAAATTTTAAGGTCCTCTATGTCAAACCATGAAGAAAATGAAGTAAACGCTTGTAAAACTGAATCAAATTTAACTTATGATAAGTTACTAGCCTTTTGCAAAGAATTGAATGATGATTCAAATAAACTTAGAAAAATTGTCTCTAGTTCTAAGAAAAATATTTCCACTATTGAATAAAAAATACTCATTTTAAACAAGAAAATAGAAGTTCTTCAAAAGAAAAATAATTTCATTAGTGAGGTCCCTCCTTGTACCTCTAGTGAAAACAAAGAGGAAGAAATTCCCTAGTGTGATTAATGCAATATTTGAAAAACAAAGTTGAAAACTTGCATAACACAGTTATGAAATTTACTATATGGAGATATAATTTGAACATCATTTGGATAATCAAAGGGGAACCTATGATAAAGCGGGTTGTGGCTATCATAAAAAAATCAGGAAAAATATTTCAAGATCTTTTTAAGCCCAAACTCGACTTCTAGTAATCCCTTTGTCAAATGCTTTTATTGTGGTAGAAAATATCGTACATCTTCTATTTGGAATGTTAGTCAGGAACATAAAGGGTATTACACCCAAAACTAACACACAAGGTCATACATATCTATTTTCATATTAGCAATGTAAAAATGTCATATATCTTCTATTTGCACCCCTAGTATTATGATAATGGTTTTTCAAAGCACATGATTGAAGAGAAAACTAAGTTCTCTTTCCTGACTTCTAACAAGGGTGGTTATGTCTCTTATGATGATAAAACCAAAGGGAAAATAATTGGTATTGGTATATTTGGTAAGAGAGCTAGCCCTATAATTGAAAATGTTTTACTTGTTAATGACTTGAAACACAATTTGGTTAGTATTAGTCAATTGTGTGATAAACGTAACAAAGTTGTATTTGATTCTTCTAAATGCACGATCATGGATTCTCGAAATAAAAAAAGTTGTTTTAGTAGGACAAAGAGTTGAAAATACCTATAGAGTTGATCTAAATGATTTACCTTCAAATAATGCATGTTGTGTAATTAGTGAAGATGATGAAACTTGGCTATGACATAGAAGAATACATGGAATATTTAAACATGTAAAGGAAATCATGTAAAGGCTTTTTTTAAATAAAAAAAAAAAAGTTGTTTCTACAAATCCACGTTGACAAACACTTGGATCTTTTTGGAACTTTTAGAACTACGAGCTTTGGTGGCAATAACTCCGCACTTGTGACAGTGGATTATTATTCTCGC
The DNA here is from genome assembly GCA_037974835.1 of Cicer judaicum. Lineage (NCBI taxonomy): Eukaryota > Viridiplantae > Streptophyta > Magnoliopsida > Fabales > Fabaceae > Cicer > Cicer judaicum. Next base: position 1,290,998 of record JBBPBS010000713.1, read on the forward strand.
TGTACATGGACATTGTTTATTTAACATAAAAAGGACGCTTTTGGTGGTTTTGAAAAATTGCTAAGATTAACCAAAATGAAAAATGTTTGAAAATTGCATATATCTAAAGTGATTGCGGTGGTGAGTTTTTCTCAATACCTTCTCTTCATAACGAGCACCACACAAAAATTGAGTTGTGGAAAGGAAGAAAATGTCTCTTGAAGAGCTTGCGTGCACGATGCTCAATAAGACCAACCTTCCTAACTATTTATAAGCCGACGTGATAAGCACTACATGTTACGTGATAAATAATTTCCTCATAAGACATATTCTAAGGTAAGGAAGTCTATAACATATCTCACTTTCATGTATTCCGATGTCAGTGCTTTATTTAGAATAATGAAAAAAATAACATTGTTATGCTTGATGCTAAAACTGATGAAGGTATATTTTTTAGTTATTCTACCTCCAATAAATCTTTTTGAATTTATAACAAAAAACTACAACCATAGAAGAATCATTACACGTAACCTTTGAAGAATCTAACCCCAAAGTGTTGAAGAGGAAAATGTTGATGATCTAACAAATGTTTTTGAAAGAAGTCTTTAAGAAAACAAAGACAATGATGAGAAAATTGAAGAGTATATTTTATTTGTCTTCAAGATCAACCACCTCTCGATGATTTTCCAAGGGAATTGAGAGTTTCAAAGAACCATCATCTTAAAACATGTTTCAATATTTATTATTAAAATAATCAATTATTCTCACGAATTAATCGATTATTTTAACTATTTATCAAAAAGTATTGCACAACTATCAATTATGACTACACATTCAAAAATAACAAATTATTCAATTAAAAATAATCGATTATTTTCACAGTCTTCAAGAATTCAAAGGCATTCAATATAATCAATTACTAAATATTGTAAATATTGTATAACGTATTATTTTCAAGTTCCAGTCATAGCACGACATGTAAGAATATAATTGATTATTGTAATCACATTGTTTTGGCAGAACATTTCTTTTGTTCATCCTCCATTCTCATCATCTTCAAGCTTTATCTTCCTCATTCGTCCATCTATAAAATGGTTCCCAAAAGACTAAGAGTGCAAGACAATGATAAACCTATCACAGTGAGTCCTTCGAAATTCTTCTCCAACACTCTTCAATTAAGGGCTTTGAAAAATTTCAGTTTTCTGCCTCTATTGGACAAAGCTGGACTCACCGACTTCCTGACTATACCAAAAGATGTTTATCCAAAATCATCCCGAGTTTTCTACTGCAACCTTCGATTCACTGATGGCATTATGGCTTCTAAGGTTTGTCACAAATCCTTCTTTGTCTCTATTTCTGAATTCTTCCAAATTTTCGGGATCCCCTCTAAGGGCATTTGTGTAAGTGTTGACGATTATGTCGCATAATATAAATGTTTTAATCACGTTAATACTACTTTGTCGCTCTCAATTGATCCTTATGACGTGCGTCACAAAGAAATCACTAATCAAATGTTGAAAATGGAGCATCTCCTACTGCAATATGCTGTATGTAAGTCCCTAATTCCTAAACACATCAATTTATGTCATCTACTCTGCATTAATATAGTCATGATGTGGATTATGTTGAATGGGATGACTGTGAATTGGGTATTCTTTATCATGGCCAATATGTATGAAAAACAAAACGCTTTCTTTCATACATCTGATAACATGTTTATTGGTACATGCTAGCATTGATTTATCTATTTAACTAAATGAAGTTGGTGATGGGGAATAATCTGATAACACTGGATTTATCTATCTGATAACACTGGATGCCTTGATCTATCTGATAACACTGAATTTTCATCATTTTTCAACAAATCCATTTTGAACTAAATGAAGTTGGTGATGGGGAATAATCACATAAACACAATAACAAGTAATACATAACAGATATAAATTTTCCCCACCAAGAACTCGTGAGGAACAAAAATAGATATATGATAGTAAATTAATCAAAATAAAGTAGCGTAATAACTAATATTTTAATGTAGAAAACCCCTCAATGCAAGGGTAAAAACTATGAATCATCCATACCAAAGAAATACATTCCTTATAATCAAATAAGGGTACAAGAAAGTTGTGTCTATAACCAGCCAAAATAACAAAGCACTAAAACTTACAAATGAAAAGCAAGAAGAAGAAAAACACTCAAAAATATGCTTACGTGCGAGCACAATATCTCCCCCTCCAGATGTTGTTTCGCCGATACGATTGTTGAAAATGAAGACCTAAATGTTGCAAGCCTGTTGTCCACATATCAGCCTGATCAAACGGTTAACGAATGCGCAATCAATGTTTTTATGAGACTAACTTAACAAAATCGAGAATAAGGTTACTCTTCTCTTTTCTCTTTTGGTGGTTGTTTATTCTATTAAAAATAATCTCTCTCTTCTAATCCTAATTAGACTACTCTCCACTTAAATAAGTGAGACACATGGACTACAATATTTGGGTCTTTTTCCACATAGGAAGAGAGTCCAATACCCAACATATCCTCCCCTCACATCTATATGGAGATAATCGTCAAACCGACGATATCACAACAAGTTTCACACTTCCCTCTTGATGATGTTTTAGTCATCATATCAGAACCATTATAATCAGTATGAATTTTAGTCAATTCCAACAACTTATCTTCCAAAATATCATGAAACAAGAAAAAATGTATAAACAACACGTCATCTTCTCATATTAAACTCAAATATACATTTTGACATTGATAACATAACAACTACATTTCTACTCAAAAAAAAAATTCTACTCATAAAATAAATCTATTATCCAAAATTTAGATAATTTTTCAAAAGGAGTTTAACTATTGATCTAATTGTTTTAAAATATTTGTTTCATTTTTCTTCCCTTTTTGAATTAGTAGACATTTTATCATTTCACTTTTTTTTTTATTAGCACAATTATAAATCACTAATGAATTCTAGAAATCTAAACATCAAGTTAAACTCTAATGAATTCACAAAATGAATTGAGAAATCAATTATTTCAAATAAGTATCTCAATACTCTCATGATTCAATATTCACTAAATAAGTCAACTTTAACTCTTTCATCGTTTTTTTTTAATTTTAAATTCTACCAACTTGTAATATTTAATAATTATTATTATTATCAATAATATGAATTTTCTAATGTTTCAAAACTACTCCTAACAAAGTTCTAAATGAATTTCACTAGCAAGATCAAAACTTTAATAATCATACTATGATTCCAAAAGGCAAGATCTATAATCAATAAGTAATATTACCTCGATTAAATTAATAATTTCAAAGATATAGCTACTCAATAAAAATATTTATTTATAACTATCCACTCTAACAAAAATAAATAATCAAAGTTTGAAACTCAAACCACAAGTCCAATCAAAAGGTTTATTTAGTTAACAATTCATGTTATATCTAGTCATTTAGATAAAAATTAAGAATGCGCACTACAATCAAAATTAGCAAACAATAAACGGTTAATTAGTAACTTAAAAAATATTATAAGTATATTGTGCATAACACAATAATATAACGAGAAAAAAATTATGATTTTGAAAATAATTAATACATAACAAAACACAACTAACACGACTAACATTCGACTAAGGAATTGACAATCGACTTGCTCAATCTCATTGGACAGACCTGCTCTGTTACCACTAATGTGACACCTTAAACCCCAAAATAATATATAATAAATTTATAGTAGAATTTTTTTTTGTTTTTGGTACATTAGCAGCGAATAAAGTAGATATATCTCCAAGTTAATAAAAAAAAATTATAATTAATTTAGGTTATCACGTTTCTAAAAATTCAAAAGCAACACTTTAAACTCTTTCTTTTTATAAAAAGATGCAATCTCCATATATTGATGTAGCAAAATATCACTAGAAGGGGGATTGAATAGAGATTTTGATGTTTAAAAATATTTCTCACGTGTTTTTAAAAGCTATCCTTTCTGAAAGGATACGAACTCGAGGATCGTTATATAAACCTTTAAATAAGAGCTGAGTAAAAGGGAGAGAAAATGTAAAGAATGACAGACACAAATTTTATACTGGTTCACCCAATGAAGGCTACGTCCAGTACTCACACACTTGTGAGATTTCACTAATGATCAAACTGATTAACCTCTCTTAGAGGTTAATTACACTTTGTGTATTCTTTAACCTCACCAAGCTTACAACCTAGTTTCCTACATGTTCCAACTATTTCCAAGTGTAACTCACGTGGAAATTACAAAGTGATATGAATATGATTGTTTCTCTTTTCTTAAATACTTTCTAAAAAGATATTTCAAAGATTTAGTGTAGGATTATAGAAAGTATGAAGAGAGGATGGATTTGCACTTGATAGCTTTATGATACTTGATCTTTTTATACAATGTTGTTGTGTATTTGATAATGGAGAGCTCTCTTCCTTTTATAGAGATCTTGTGGTGCTCTTTCCATGTGACAAACATCTTATGACCGTTGGGGACTTGATCAAAAAGTCCAAGGTTTTTTATCATAATTACATAACTGCCATCTAGTTGTCCTTGGATAGATGCAGTCCATCCTTGTGCAGGAGGTTCAAACCTCCTAGGTACTTGGTCATGAGTTGTCTCTTTCTCTTGTCATTCTTTAAGAAATGTAAGGCTATATCTTTAAGAAATGTCATGATGGTGACTATAGATCCATCCTTTTACATCGTACTGCCATCCTCGTACCTCGTACATCCCATCCTCGTACCAGTTAAATCTGGCCTCTGGCCTCTGACCTCTTATATTAAAATGTTTTGTTTATTCATTCTTTAATATTGTTTTGCCATCTCTTAATGAATAAAAACATTTGTTTTGGTGAGGATGAGTATTATGTAGTTTTAAAGTATCATCTTCTTGCAAGGCTATCCTCATGATTTCCAATCCTCCAGATTTGAATAAGATTTTCCTCCTTTTTTGCCTTACTGATTAATAATATGTTTTCTTAAATAAATTCACTCAAAAGCATAGATTAGTCATTAACCACAATCATAATCTTTTAAGTAATTTTGTTATCATTAAAGTCATTTGAGAGAGATTTTGTCTCAACAATCTCTCTCTTTTTGATGATGACAAAATTCTTTAGATTATGATCTTAAATATAAAATATTTATGAGATAAAATGTTTATGCTTCCCCTAAATCATATGTGTAATATATTTAAATTTAAAAATAATTACACCCCTGAACATATGCCAAATTTTTTAAACAAAATATTTGAACCATAAAGTGACGTCATATTAATGAGATAAATATTACAAAAGATGGTTCAAAACGGCATAAACATTTACAAGAATAACATAAGAACTTCACAAATATTCATCTTAACAAATAGTTGATTAAAAAGATAATAGCTAGATGATCATAGTCTATCTTACCTTGAATTTGTCAACCATCACCAAAAAAAGGAATAGAAAAGTAAAAAAAAAAAATTTAACCAATTTTATTTAGAGATTGATGCACATGTAACAAAAGACAATTTTTCTTAAAAAAATTCAAAATGATCCTCTTGAAGAATTTGACATGTAACCGTTGGATAAGGAGGAGGTTGGAGTTTGAAATGTTGTGACCGTTAGAGGAAGTTGAAGGAGGAAAATGAGGAAGCCATTGAATAGGTAGTAATGATGATAGAGTAGGTTATGGAAAACGTGATAAAGGTCATTTATGGTAGTATGCGCATTAAATGCAGGGCGAAAGCCAAGGAGACCGCACCACATTGACTGGCCAATGGAAGGGGAGGCGCGTGCATGCCTTATCTGACGTGACAAGAGAGAGTTACACCAAAATTGATATTGTGTCTTCTAGTATTTTTCCATCCTCTCATCTTTTGGTATATTTTTAAAGATCAAATGTGATCTTTCTGGAGGATTTGATAAAAAAAAAATAAACAATCATAACAAGAGAAATACAACTATGGTACAATGGTTAAAAATTATTAATCAAATAATTTTGGACAAATTAATGATGGAGAGTTTCTCCAAAATATTTTTGAATTGATCCTCCTGGAGAGGTTTGGTAAAAATGTCTGCTAATTGATTTTTAGTGTCAATGAAAATCAATTCTATGTCCCCTTTTTGAATATGATCTCTTTTGAAATGATGTTTGATTTCAATGTGCTTAGATCTAGAATGTTGATTTTTGGAAAGATTAATAGCACTTGTATTATCACAGAGGATGAGAATTTTTGCGTACCTTAGAGAGTAATCCTCTAGTTGATTTTTTATCTATAGTAATTGTGAGCAGCATTTAGCAGCTAACACATGTTCAACCTTTGTAGTTGATAGAGCAATGGTACATTGTTTTTTCATGACCAACTTATTAGAGATTTACTAAGAAATTGGCAAGCTCCACTTGTGCTCTTCCTTTCAACTTTGTCTCTAGCATAGTCAGCATCACAATAATCTGTGAGGTCAAGATTTGAACAATTTTTGTACCAAATTCCCAGATTGATTGTGCCAACAAGATATCTCAAAATCCTCTCTACTACTGTAAAATGTGATTATTTAGGTGAGGATTAAAACCTTGCACAAAGAACTACTGCAAAGACTATGTCATCTCTACTAGTTATTAAGTATAATAAGGATCCCATCATCCCTCTATACTCTTTTTCAGATATTAGACTTCCTTCATCATCTTTGTGAAGCATGGAGGATGGGTGCACAGGGGTTCCCATACTCTTGTTTGAACTCATGTTATATTTGTTAAGTAGATCCTTGGTGTATTTTTCTTGAGAGATGAAGATGTCATCTTCTAGTTGTTTAATTTGTAAACCAAGGAAGAATTTTAATTCTTCCATCATACTCATCTCAAACTCACTTTGCATGAGGTTGGAGAAATCTTACACATCTTTTCATTTGTGGATCCAAATGTTATGTCATCTACATATGTTTGAACAATAAATAGATCCTCTTTAAGAGTTTTCTTGAAAAGAGTGGTATCAATTTGTCCTCTTACGAATCCATTCTCTTTTAAAAAAGAACTCAACCTCTTGTACCAAGCTCGAGGAGCTTGCTTAATCCATAAAGAGCTTTTGAGAGTTTGAACACATGATTGGGCTTCTTTTCATCCACAAAGCCAAGAGGTTGTTTAACACATACCTCCGTATTTAGAAAACCATTCAAAAAGTCACTTTTGACATCCATTTGGAATAGTTTGATACCTTTATGAGTGGCATATGCTAGGAGGATTCTTATTGCTTCAAGTCTTGCAAGTGGTGCGAATGTTTCATCATAATCAATTCATTCTTGTTAGTTGTAACCTTGTGCCACTAATCTTGCTTTATTTCTAATGACCTCTCCTCCTCATTATGTTTGTTTCTAAATATCCATTTACATCAAATGATGGATTTTTCCAGAGGATGGGGCACAAGATTCCACACTTTGTTTCTTTCAAATTGTGGCAGCTCCTCCATCATGGCTTCAACCTATGATTTGTCACAAATTTCTTGATCAATTGTTTTGGGTTCAACTTGTGATATCATGACCATGTTAGTATTTTCTTTTACAGAATTTCTGGTCCTAACACCATCGGCATCATTTCCGATGATTAGATCAAGAGGATGATGTGTTACCATTTTTCATCCTCTTGGAGGTTGTTGAGAGGTTGGGTCAGAATCATCCTCTTTGTTTGGACTCTGTACTTGAGAGGATGAATGTTCATCTTCTTCAGATTTGTCCATATTTTCTAAGCACAAGTCATCAAACTCATAAAAAATAACATGCATGGATTCCTCCACAGTTTGAGTCCTATAATTATATATTCTATATCCTTTTGACATTGTGGAGTATCCTAGAAAATACCTTTATCAAATTTTGGTTAAAACTTCCCCAAATTTTCTTTATTATTTAGAATGTAGAAATAACATCCAAATATATGAAAATAAGAAATATTTGGTTTTCTCCCTTTCCATAATTCGTATGGAGTTTTGTTTAAAAATTTTCTAACGGATGCACGATCAAAAACATAACAAGTTGTGTTGATGACTTCGACCCAAAAGTATTTGTCAATGTTGGCTTCATTTAAAATAGTTCTAGGCATTTCTTGTAAAGTTCTATTTTTCCTTTCAACAACTCCATTTTGTTGGGGAGTTCTTGGGCAAGAAATTTTTTGAGAAATACCATTTTCTTCAAAAAGATTTTTACATGATTCATTTTCGAGTTCACCTCCATGGTCACTTCTCACCGAGACAATTTTTTATCCTTTTTCATTTTGAATCTTTTTGCAAAAATGGTGGAATGCCTCAAAAGCTTCATCTTTATGTTTTAAAAATAAAATCCATGTAAAACAAGAGAAATCATCAACAATTACAAAACCATATCTTTTTCCACTAAGACTTGGAGTTTTGATAGGACCAAAGAGGTCAATGTGAATAAGTTCAAGACGATGATTTGTTGAAACAATATTTTTTGAGTGAAAGCTACTTCTAACTTGTTTTCCTTTGACACAAGCTTCACATGCTTTGTCTTTCTCAAATTAATTTTCAGAAGGATTTTTACTAATTCTAATTTAGCTAATTTAGAAATAGTATTTAAGCTTGTGTGACCATCTCGTTTGTGCTAAATCCATTTATCTTTCTCAATAGATACAAAACAAAATTCAGTAGGTAAATCATCCAGATATAGTTCTACCCGAGGATGAATGTTTAACCTCACATAGAGTAGGCTTAAAAATAACTTCAAATCCACTATCACATAATTGGCTAATACTTAGCAAGTTATGTTTTAAACCATCCACATACTGAACATTTTCAATTTTTGCAGAATTATTTTTACCAATAATACTGGTACCTTTTATTTGAGCTTTATCATTGTTACCAAACATGACTGATCCTCCATCCTTTATCTCCAAGGAAATAAAGAAGTGCTTATTCCCTGTCATATGCCTTGAGCAGCCATTGTCCAAGTACCAAGACTTTATTTTGTTGATCAGAGGATGAACCTGTATTAGAGGTTAAAAGAAACTTAGGTACCCATAAAACTATGTCCTTGTTGGTTAGTTTTTCCTCTTGTGAGGATTTTCCTTTTGTGATAACAAATAGAATCATGACTGTTAACCTTGAGAACATTTCATTCGATGGTTTCCTCCTCCTTCATTTTGAATAATTTGAAACCTCTTACTCCGATGTCGATCCTCGCTTCTTTTACGTGACTTGATCATTTATGATGGATCCTTAAAGTGTCCCAAAGTTCCTTAGCGTTTTTGCATTCTTCAACTCTATTATATTCTTCCTTGTTCAAAGCACACGTTAGAAATAAATGAGCTATAGGGTTTAGGAGTACCTTACCATTTTCATCTGCCGTCCACTATGAATGAGGTTTCTCATCAGAGGTTGCGTTTGTGTTGTTGGTTCTGATGACGTGATCCCCATTTTCAACCACAAACCACATGTTGTTATCTTGTTATATGAGAAACAGTCCCATCTTACCTTTCCAGTGGTAATAATCTAAGCCATCAAAATAGGGAGGTCAGTTGGCTGATCCTCCTTCAGGAATATACTTAGCTCTTGACATTTTTCATTTTAGATCTTTTTTCTATTACATTGTTAGATGTAGTTTTCTAGAGAACCTTGCTCTAATGCCAATTGATGTAGCTAAATATCACTAGAAGGGGGTTGAATTAGAGCTATCCTCTCTGAGAGGATGCAAACCTGAGGATGGTTATTTAAACCTTTAAATTAGAGCTGAGTAAAAGAATGAGAAAATATAATGAATGACACACACCACTTTTATACTAGTTCAACCAATGAAGGCTACGTCCAGTCCTCCCACACTTGTGAGATTTCACTAATGATCAAATTGATTAACCTCTCATAGAGGTTAATTACACTTTGTGTATTCATTAGCCTCACCAAGCTTACAACCTTGTTTCCTACAAGATCTAACTAATTCCAAGTCTAACTCACATGGAAATTACAAAGTAATATGAATATGGTTGTTTCTCTTTTCTTAAATACTTTCTAAAAAGATATTCCAAAAATATAGTGTAAGATTATAGAAAATGAAGAGAGGTTGGATATTGCTCTTGATAGCTTTATGATACTTGATCTTTTTATGCAATGTTGTTGTGTATTTGATGATGGAGAGCTCATTTCCTTTTAAAGAGATCTTGTAGTGCTCTTTCCATGTGACAAACATCTTATGACCGTTGGGGACTTGATCAAAAAGTCCAAGGTCTTTGATCATAATTACAGAACTGCCATCCATCTGTCCTTGGACAGATGCCATCCATCCTCGTGCAGGAGGTTCAAACCTCCTAGGTACTTGGTCATGTGTTATCTCTTTCTCTTTTCATTCTTCAAGAACTATAAGGCTATATCTTTGACTTTGTGGGCTACAACATTTCTGTAAGTTGAACTGTAGGTCTTTTTCCGCTTTTTATAATGATGTTGACTATAGATCTATCCTCTTACATCATAATGCCATCCTCGTACCTCGTACATCCCATCCTCGTACCAATTAAATCTGGCCTCTGACCTCTTTGATTAAAATGCTTTATTTATTCATTCTTTAATATTGTTTCGCCTTCTCTTAATGAATAAAAACATTTGTTTCGGTGAGGATGAGTATTCGGCAGTTTTAAAGTATCATCCTCTTGCAAGGCTATCCTCACGATTTACAATCCTCCAGATTTGAATCAAATTTTCTCCTTTTTGCCTAAATGATTAATAATCTATTTTCTTAAATGAATTCACTCAAAAGCACAGATTAGAAAATAACCACAATCATAATCCTTTAAGTAATTTTGTTATCATTAAAATCATTTGAGAGAGATTTTGTCTCAACATATACTTGATTTAACTAAAATTTCTTAACATATACTTCATACAAAAAGTCATTTCTAATAAAAAAAAAAGTAAAATTAAAATACGATTCACAACTCTTATTCTTGATATGACCTAACAGAGTGGGGATTCTCCTAACTTGAAATTCAAGGCTCATGAACCTCTAATAACTGAGATTATGCAAATGCAGGAGCAAGTCAGTCAAATACAAACAACGAATGAGGTGAGTTTTGAAATCATGTTAATAATATAATATAAGTATGTAAGAAGAACACGCAATTAATCATAAATAAACCATATCATTACACAAAGATTCTTCAAGGAAATACCTCACATTATAAAGTCAAAATCACTCAAAGAAAATCAATACATTTCACTATAACATCAAATCTTCTAAGAGAAACTATTATCACATACGATACCCATTAATCACACCCAAACAATCACGAGAAAATGCAATGTTATGCATGAACTTAGGCTCTACTTCATAATATGGTACCATTTTAACCTTGAAGTACTTGGTTAGGAGGCTTGATACCGTGACACTATTCCAGTGGACGGACATTTCAATTTGGACTTGTCCTCGTAGATTCCCTTTGTTAAGACAAACTCTCAAATTAAAGTTTTGATGAAAATAAACAAAAGTTAATTAAGAATATTAATTATGATTCTAAAATGTTATGTTAATTTAACTTGTGCTTTTAAGTGAATTAATTCAAAGATAGGAATCAAGCAAAGCAAATAAATCATATAAAAATTGAACAGATAAAGAAACAAGTATATTCTAGATAAAACGAAGAATGTTCTCCAAGATCAAGACTGATCATCACAGCCTCATGATCAATCAATCTCCACTAGTTTACAAAGGATTTTGCCTCTAAATTTCATGCTAATGTTATCAGTACTTGGTAAGGTTCAAGTAGGATCCATTCTAGTCATCGAAGGCATTTGATTCACTAAGATAAAAGTTCATGAATCATGAAAGTTAAAATAAGTATGAACCTTCACCAACTTAACTGTCAAGAAAGTTAATCAATCTTGATATGTACAAAGTTGTCCAGATTGATCAGGAAGTCATTCAGATTGGTCAAACACTGAACCTAAAGATTGATCATCAATCTCCAAAAAGTACAAAACTAAAAGTACAGATCGATTATCAATCTCCATAATTCTGCAGAAGCTGAGTATCAATCTCCTTATCTCTGTCGCAGTTCATCATCATTCTCCAAACTTATTTTAACATAATCGAGTTTCTTGGTCAAAGATTTAGCATCATCAGATTCATGTTAATCATAAAGGATCAGTAAATGATGCTATAAAATGTCTATAAAATACCATAGAGTTACTCACTGTAATTTACATATAAAACATAACATATATATTTTGTCAATAATAATGTAGTTCATTTAGTTTGGTTAAATAAAACACATTACAAGTACGTTGTCAATTTCAACTAGTTCTTTCAAACCAAATATTACTAGTTTTACTCCTTAAAATAAAATCTAAATCCTATCACCAAACATTCAACAAATTTAATTTAGGTCTCACAAAGAGAGCAATATTTAAAATATTAAATACAACTAACAATTTAATAATATTATAATAATTTATAATCACTTAATCTATAAAAACATACTTTGTATATAATCAAGGAGAAAAAAAAACACTAATGATAGAAATACTATTTCCTAATAACATACGTTTAATAATTAAATTAATTCAATTGATATAAGCAATGAACGTGTTTTTTTTATCAAAATAATGAGTTATTGTTGTCTCTTTTATTGACGATGAGTCATCGGGGTAGCTAGTCCCTCCTACTCATGTAGTCAACTACGTAAGGTAACCATAACTGTAGTCATTCAAATTTAAACATGGTAATTAAAAGTATCTTTAACATGATTCAGGAGTGCGAAGGCGGCGCCACAACTCCTACTCCTTACTTCAAGTTACAAATTCAATTAATTATACCTTCACAATAATTTATGTGTAATTTACTACTAGTTACAACAACAAAAGATAGACCATTAACATCAATATATAACCAATAATTCACTTGAAGAAATATAAAACTATTTCACATTTAGATGCTCGACTACTCTAACTCTATATACCAATTCCCAACAATTAGAACACTTGAAACACGAAGAATTTAATATTTACATAATCATATGCACATTCAAATAATTAATCCAAAAATTAGCATCAAGATTTTACGTTCATCTCATAACTCAAACGATGATTCTAAAAATGAAACATATTCTCATAGAGGTCTAACTCTCCAAATTGATCACGATTAAATTTTCTTTTGAATTAACCATCACTTAAAAGTTACAACAAATGGAAGCATATATAGATTTTCCAAGTAGAAGATAAGATAAATAATAATTTACTAGAAGATACAACAATTTACCAAACCAAATCGAATAAATAGTGCAAAAACCACTTTCAAGGTTACACATCATTCTAAAAATTGATTTATTGACTTAAATTATTATTAAAAAAGTATCACTAACCATTTAGCACAAAAAAAATATCATTGAGAATTCCAAATTTTCCTATAAATTATTTTTCAATAATTAAAGTCTAAATAAAACAACTAAGATAAATCACGTTTCTAAATACAATACAAATAAAATAAATCACATATATTTTTAAAATCTATAAAATTTCTAAAATTTCTAAAAATTCACAGTATGTAGAACATATACCATCAATATTTTTTTGAAAGGTATACAACTTCAATCTTATTATTATTACTATTTTGCATATTTATAGTGTATGCTTTATTTTATATTTTATTTTTACAACTAGTAATACTTTGGCCTTGTCTATCACCCATTCCCTTTCCCTTTCCCTTTATTCCCTTGTTTTATATATGCTCGCTGGGCTTTTCTTTGACCAATCCCATTTTCCTTTCCCTTTCCCTTTCTTCCCTTGCTATTTCCTCTGCCTTCTGCTTTGCTTTCTTTTTCTTCTGCAATCTCTCTCTCCTCATCCTTGCTATCTTTTCCGGCTGCTTCGCTTTCTTTTTCAAAGCATCTTCCTTCTTCTTTTCTCTCCTTTTTCTCAACCTTTCCAGCTCCCTTTCTTCCCATGTTCTATTTCTCGCACCAACGGTTATATTTTGATCAAAAGATTCTATATATATGGGTTTTCTCCCACCATCAAGCTTATCTACCAAAACATTTTTCTTTGACTCTTTTGTATATTGTTTACCTTCTTTTAATGTCTCTATTGCCACAACAGATAAAAGAAACAATGAACAAAGGAAACACAAATTAAAAGCTTTGATTTTCATCACTACAATTTTTAAGAATTTAATTGTTGTGAAACATATGAATATACTCGGCAAGATAAATAGGTATGAAAATGAAAAGTAGATTTATTAAATAATATATTATTTAATTGGCTTTCGAGAATATTGAGCCATTGAAGGGTTATTGAGGTAAGTAAAGTGTTTAAACTTTGCCAACTACGAGGTTGATAATTTCTTTAATAATAAACATAATTCTAAACTTTTGGTAAACATAAAAATCATACGTTGTCATTAAAAAATAGTTATTGACATGATAAAAAAAATTACTCTTTTAAATTTTTCTCAATTTTCTTTGATGTCTATAAGTATTATTTATTTATTTTTGATTTAGTCATTTAATTTATATCTCATTAGCTACTTAACTTTTAAGTTATAATACACTTACATAAATATAATGTTATTTTTTCTAAGTTCTGTTAAAAATATATAATGTGGCCTTTAAGATATTAATATGTGTATAATAGTGTTGATCTGTCAAAATAAAAAAATAAATATATTTTTTAAATTCATTTTTCTTAAAACTAAAATTTTTAAAAATTCTTCTAACCTAAAAAGTGAAAAGTCAATGTGGTTCTTAGAATATTTCTAAACAAAACATAAAAGATTAATATGATAATTATTTATTTCTATTATTATCGCACTCGTATTATTATACACACTACGTGAAAAATGTCATTTTATAACACTTACTAAATACAAGCGTTGTTGTAAATATATTTTAAAAATAACGGAGCATATAACAACACTTTTATGACAAGCGCTGTTGAAAAGGCGCTGTTGTAGGGTCATATAGCGTTTGCACATAATGTTTACACGGCTTTCATAGTGCTTTTACACAAGCTCTGTAAAATGAATCGCCCTCACATAATGTTTTATAGCACTTTTTTGACAAGTGCTGTAAAAGATATGCGCTTTCAAATAATTAAATGACCTATTACAGCGCTTTTGTTACAAGCATTGTAAAAGCATTGCGCTTTCACATAATTAAAGGACCTATTACAGCGCTTATTCTACAAGCGCTATAAAATCATTAACTTTAAATAAAAATCATTTACTTTAAATAAATAAAAACAAATTTATGAACCCTCATCTCCTCTATGTACTGTGCGCCCATCTACTGCTCCTCCTTTAAAAAAAAATTGGATTTGTTGTCTCAAGTATTGTATTTATTAATTTGTTGTTCTCACAAAAGCTAATAAATTGTTACATAATAAATATTTTCTTTTTGAAATTTGTTGATCTGTGCTGTTTTGAAATCTTTTCTGTTTTGAAATCTTTTCTATTTTGAAATTGTTACATAATTATAGACATTGGTTTCCATTTTCCAATATTAGATATGTGTACTATATATTGGTATAATATTATCAGTAGCTTATTATTTTTGTAACTGCATTTATATAGGTCATATAATATGGACCGGGAATGGATGTCAAAGGCTTTTAAAAAAGCAGTCATATAACATAAGAGAACAAAGAGGTCTTTTACAACGCTTGTCCCACAAGCACTGTAAAAGACCCTTTTAAAAATAAAATAAGGAGGCCTGTTAGAGTGCTTATTTGAAAAAGCGCTGTAAAAGGCTTTTAAAAAAATAGTCATATAACATAAGAAAACAAAGAGGTCTTTTACAGCGCTTTTCCCACAAGCGCTGTAAAAGAGCCTTTTTAAAAATAAAATAAGGAGGCCTTTTAGAGCGCTTTTCCAACAAGCGCTGTAAAAGGCTTCTAAAAAAATGTTGTAATAGGGTTTTCTATATAACAGTAAACCGCTTCAGTTTGCTCTTCATTACGTAAACTTCACTAGCATCTCCTCTTCATCGTTCTTATCTTCCTTTGCGAACCCTATCATCTCTTCCATTACGAACCTTATTTCCATGATCATTTCTAGTTGTTCGAACCATATTTCCATCCACGATCATCTCTCCCATTACACACCATCTCTTTTCATTGAAATACGTAACCCTATTTACGTATTTCTTTGAACCATATTTCTGCGAACCGTATTTCTTTGAACCCTCATTTCTGCGCATTACGTATTTCTTCGAACCCTCACTATTCAGGTATTGATGTTATTAATTTTTTGTTATCACTAAAATGCATGTTGAGGTTGTTGAAGTTATACTGATACTGATACGTACTTAAAGTGTTGCATGTTGAGCTTGTTGAAGTTATACTGAACTAGATGTTGAACTTGTTGTAGATAAATGGATACCACCAAAGATTTAGATTGTCAAAATGAGGAACTTGTCAACACAAAGACTTACGAAAATGAACCCAAACATGGTGCAACCATAATGCAAAAGGTCATAAAAGGAAGGAGCAGTGGCATAAAATTTGATGTATACTATACTCTGTTTGCTGTTTATTTTTTTATCTTTTTTGAAAGCATGTACTTTTTATATGAGTTTATTAGGTTGGATGGAATGAGAGTGGTTTGCCAATTAACCCCAATAGCTCCATGTTTGTAAGTTACATTGGGGCTGTTGTTCGTCAGAATATCCCCATTACCATTGATGATTGGAGAGATAAGGCATTGAAGAATGCGAAAGATATATTGTGGAATGATATACAAGTAACTTTTTTGATCCACTCTTTTGTCATTTATAATTTTTTTCGATTGTAGTACTTTACTCTTTACTCAAATTTCTATCTAAAAGATATTGAAGGAAATATGAATGCTGACACTCCAAGAATATATAAACATTATATATCAAATGAAGAATGGGGTGCATTTGTATCAAAACGTTTGGACCCCGCGTTTGTGGTAAGTGATTAATTTATTTGCATTTGAGTTTTGTTATTCATATTGATAGCATATTTTAAATTTTTACACGATTGTTATGTTTTTTTATATAGAATATAAGTAAGGAAAATCGCGAGAGGGCAAGAAATCCGACGCACCCATAGAAAAAATCGCGTATGGGATATGCACGTCTAGAGCAAAAACTTGTAAGTAATTAAACATCACTTTTATATAATGAAGGAATTTGTATTATAAACTATAGTTTCTAACTAATATTTTGTTTATGATTATAACGAATAGCAACAAGACACCCAATCCGATCAACCGTTGGGTCGTCATATCTTGTGGAAAGAAGCTCGTGTAAATTAGGATGGAGTGGTTGATAACAAAAATGTTCAAAAAAGTAATAGAACTTTGTGTAAGTATATTATAACTTTAATATTTTTTAATATTGTATTTTATCACTTTAGTATTATCACTTTAATATTTTTTAATATTGTATTTTAAAAATGATATTGAACTTATCTTTTTAATTCTACATGTATTTTAGGAGAATATCGAACAAAGTTCGGAAAATCAAGAGGACAACAAAGCTAGTTGAAGGGATATTCTCGGTAAAGTGTTTAATGTTCCTAAATATTATGGTTGCGTGAGGGGGAAAGGATTTGGGGTAACTCCTAAAAGCCATTTTTCACAAGAGAAGCGCCAAAATCCACCCAATGAGAAAGTATTAGAGAAGCTCAAACTCCTATCCGAGCAAGTGGCACTCTTGGTGAAGACGAATAAAGACAAGCAACTCCCGGATCAGCTCCAACATCAAATACAAATGCAGAGTGAAAACGAGAGTTTCAACATTGGTCTCAAAACTCTTCCCGAGGTAATTAATTACTTACTTATGTAATTACTTATGTATTAACAAAACATATGTATTAACCATTGATTTAGGGTGTCACTCCTTGCGTGCTGTACTTATCCTCCCCTACTCATCGGAAGGTCAGAAAAGGAACATTGTACAATACTTCGGGAGAAGTATTACACAACACACCGATCCATGCGAGCCATGTCAAAGTATCACCAATTATTGCTTTTGAACTGAATGCACCGTTGCCTATACTGGACAACGATGCAAATATGAAGTTTTTAGGCGAAGCAATTGGTAGTTACGTGGCATGGCCCATACATCTTGTTGCCCTTGATAAGGTATGTTTAATTAATTGAAATGTATGTTTAATTGATATGTATATTTACTTGCGATTTTTTTCCGCTGCTAACTTTAATTTCACATTTATATTTAGATTCTGAAAAAGCCTAAAGGGAATGATAAAAAGATTCCAAGAAACGAGTCAATTACATTGCCCGAAAAGGTTTGCCACATTTATTCCCTAAGGTTTGTCTTTTTTTCAGATTCAATAAACTAACATTTAACCTCATTTTTTCAGATTCAATCAAATAAACCACCCGCACAGCAAAATAAAGCCGACAAACCTAAAAAATTGGAGGGTAATAAAGCTGGCAAACTACAAAAGCTGAAGGGTAATAAAGCTGCCAAAGTTGCAGCTAAAAAACTGGATCGGGGAAAATCAGTCGCTGCTGCTCCTAAAATAAGTCAGTCATGCCTTGCTAAATACGGGGCGTGTCTTGACATCCAAGTAAAAAGAAATATGGGCAGTAACAACGATTCACGCATCATAACCATGAATAAAGCTATATTCGGAGATGAGTACGAAGAATTTCTTGAAAAGGAGCACATATAGGATCTTCTCAACCATAAGGAGCTGAGTGCTACTGTCATCAGCTTGTACATTAGGTAAAAAAATACTTTTAATTGCATTTATTGGTAATTAATTAAATTTAATGGTAATTAATCTAAGTTGAAATTTTCATTGAACGTTTTTGTGTGAGAAGTTGGTGTGCACGCGCAGATTGTCAAATAGATATTCATTCTTGTCTCCGCATAAGCTTTCGATGTGTAAACTCGATCCAATGAATGTAAAGAAATACATTGTAGATATGTTATTAGGAAATATAGAGAAGGATAAGTTGTTTTTTGCACCATATAATTCAGGGTACGTAATTACATATTATTTATTTATATCTTTTTTAATTTATGAGTTCTTAATTTATTAGTTGATTAAACAAAATTGCCAACTAAATTCTTGTTGTTGTAGGGCACATTGGGTGCTATTCGCAATCAATGCGACCTCTGAAGTTATATACTATTTGGATCCCTTGCAAGACAATTACAACAATCACTCCGATATAAAGACTATGTTCGACACGTAAGTAATATTCATTTATTTCTTACATATATATATATATAAATAATGTGTTTGTCAATGCTATAATAATCAAATTTATTTATTCCATAGTGCTTTACAACTTTTTCAAGCTTAAATAGGTGCTATAGTGTCGAAGCAAAAGTCTAATAACATCACATGGATTCCAATGAAGGTTTGAAATATATGCCTTTACAATCAATGCACAAATATTTTATTGACTTATATGTTTTATTTTATAGTGCCCTCATCAAACTAACAACATCGATTGTGGGTACTATGCATTGCGATTCATGAAAGAGATTGTTGATAGGAATCAAACTATTATCCCAGAAACGGTACGGTATTGTTGATAGTACTTGCTGAAGACAATTGTTGAAATTTTGTTTTAAATTAATTATGACAAGTTAAGCTCACCCATGAATGCATAGGTTTCACTCCCTTATTCGAACCTCACCCATTGCATTGCCTTTCGTTAAAGCAACCCATTGTCTAGCAATAAAATCAGGTTTCATATCAGACCTCTACACATCCAACAACCTCATAATAGCCTACGTAAAATGCAAGGAACTTAATCTTGCTCACCAACTGTTCGACGAAATGCCTCAACCAGATATTGTATCATGGAATGCTATCATTTCATGTTATGTAACTTCAAGTTATATGCTTTTTTGCATATATCAACCTCAATGAAAATATGACTTTTGTTGTTGAAGAGTTCAAGAATTGCATACTCCAATAAAAGATGGTGGTCCTTTCTGGCAGCTTTAAAAGAACTCGTATTTTGTGGCTAGACTAGATAATATCTACAAAAATTCAAAGCTTTGTTTCTCCCTGATAAAAATTCTGATCTAATTATGATTTTTTTGTAGCTTTCTATTTGTTTACTCATTCTTTCATAAGTAATTCTGAGTGTTCCTAAGTGATTGTTGTTGTAGATGATACATTTGCCTTTGATTCTAATAGTCCCCTACAACTTCAATGCAACATTTGCCTTTGAGAATTATAGTAATTGTCTGACATTAATAAATAGTGTTCATGTAGTGGGAAATGAATGAGAATAATCACAATAATGGATATACTATATAGGCATTGTTGTACCTAATGCATAAGAATTAATTCAAAGATGTATGAAAATCATTAGTTTTTTTATGGTCTGCTAAATCATACAACAAAGATAAATCACAAGAATCTATGGTCTGCTATGATAGATCACAGTTAAGTTCGATATCAGTGAAAATTACTTATCTGGCATAATGTGTTATGGTTGCATTCACCTTTGGTAATTTAACACTATTGTATATAGTTTTCAAAGACAATTGAATTAAACAAGAACAAGTTTGCATAGTGTAAAGCCAAGGCAACAACACCTAAAGTACTAGGAGGTGGTTTCAAAAGTTTAGATTTAGACTCAAAAAACCCACTTCCTAAACCTTCCTTGATCTCTTCAAGCTCAAACCTTTCCAAAGACCCAGAAATGAATTCATGACAAGAAGTCGGATTCGAATCAGAGGGATAAACTGTTGCAGAAGTTGACAAACTAGGAGACAAACAAGGCACATAATGACCAATCCCAAAAACAACCTTTATCCTTGCTAAAACGGTGAAATAAAACCTCATAAGCAATAAAACAACACCATCAAAACTTCTACTCCATAAAGACCTGTCTTTAAGATCCTTCACCTCTTGCCTCTGCCAATAAATCTTCTGCTGAAGTTCATAAATTTTTTGCTCTTTCCCAATACCCAAAGAACCTTCGTTTCCTTCACTACTATTACCATGATGACTTAAAGGGTGTCTTTGTCTGTTAATTGTAATATTTGAATAAATATATGTTAATATGAATTTTTACTTTTATTAATATGTTAATTTTTAGGTAATGTTGATATATTTTAATTTTACGTTATTAATTATAAAAATGTTAAGTATTATTATATTTAATGTAGTGTCTTAGTTTGACGGAAGAATGGATCAAAAAGTCAATAAACTATATTTGTCACCAACTGAGCATGTTAGTGGTGTTAAAGATTTTGTGAAGAGGTCTTTGAAACAACCAATTTGTATATTTGAGGGAGGGATAAGGTGTTCGTGTATAAAATGCAAGTGTATGAAGATATCTATAGCAACTACTGTTAGACTTCACTTGTACCGGGATGGATTTCAACCAGATTATTGGATTTGGATTGAACACATAGAAGCGAAGCCAATGGTTGAAACAATGGGTGGTTCGACTAGGAATAGGATTGTGCATCATGACGACCAATTTAATGCAATGGATGAAATGGTGTTTGATGCTTTTAGGCCTTATTGAGATGTCCTTGATGTGAACACTAACATGGGAAATGAGACATTTGCTGAGGATGAGTTGCCTAACGAAGATGCAAAATGGTTTTATGACAAGTTGATATCCACCAACAAGCCCATCTACGAGGAGGCTACCCAATCAATGTTATCAATATGTGTTCAACTTCTGGCAAATAGGTCAAATTGGCATGTTCCTCAAAAAGGAATAGATTTTGTTACAAAAATGCTTAAAAGTTTATGTCCAATGCCAACATGCTTTTCCGATAACTATTATCAAGCAACACAATTGGTATCAAAGTTAGGGTTGAAGGTTGAGAAGATTGACTGTTGTAAGAAAGGATGATAACAAGTTATCTGAGTGCAAAATTTGTCATTCTCCTAGGTTCATTCCACGTAGGACTGGTATGGGAAAAGACAAAGATGTTCCAGCAAAAAGAATGTTTTGTTTCCCTATCATTCCTAGATTACAAAGATTGGATGCATCAATAGAGTCTGCAGCTGAAATGAGATGGCACCACGAGAATAAAAAGAGTTCAAACGTCCTTCGCCATCCGTCTGATGGAAAAGCGTGGAAACATTTTGACGATGTATATCCTGACTTTGCTAGTGACCCCATAAATGTAAGGTTGGCTCTATGTTCATAAGGTTTTACTCCCTATATTCAAGTGTCTGCTTCCCCATACTCTTGTTGGCCTGTTATACTCACTCCATACAATCTTCCCCCTGAAATGTGGATGACCAAACCATACTTAATTTTGACTTGTCTCATACCTAGACTGTAAGACCCATAATTTTAAATTACACTGTTTGTATTTGGTGTATTTGGAGTATGGAACTCGGAGGCTTTTTATCCAAGTTATTAATATTTTGTGAGCTTAAATGCCCAAAAATATACTTTGATACCCCGATTAAAATTGTTCGTCGTTAAACAAAGTAAATTGACAGCTGTGGACCGTTTACAAAGAATTTAATACGTTATGGGTGAAATGATAATTTTAATAAATAACCAGATTTGAAGATATTTGTTAAAAATAAATAATATATATATTAAAATATATGTATATATGTTTGTGTGGGGGGAAAAAGAAAGAGTTATGAAAGAAAAGAAGGAGAAAGAAAAAGAAAAGAAAGAAAAGGAAAGGAAAAGCCAAAGAAAGGAAAACGTTCCTTCTTCTTCCTCTGCCGTGCGTAAACCCTTCTTTTCCCTTCCTCCATTTTCGTTTTTCGCAACTTCCTTTTGTTCAAAAATAGAGACCCAAGGCTTGGTGGGTGATAGGACAAGAGTTTCTCAACTTCACTCTTCCTCTTTGATTTGAAAACGAAGAAAAACGGTATTAGGGATTCAAACACAAACCTTCCCGTTTCATCTAGATCTAAGCTTCGTTTCACGAAGAGATAGAAGGGAAAGTTGCTCACTACCACGCTACCGTGCTAGGGGACCAACTTTGGAAGCGGCATTGCAAGCGGAGATTTCACCGGATTTGCCCGCGGTACTGTAATCGCACGTTAAAGCTAACGTGAAGGTAAGGGCTCCTTCCAAACTTTTAGTTTGCATTTAGGGCCTTATTTGTGGTTGGGTGGAAAAGAATTTTGTTAGGGTTGGAGTATTGATTTGGAGAAAATGTATCTAAGGCTTTATGGGTAAAATCTTAGAGTTACGTTTTGGTTATCTTGATGAATGTATCGTGGAAAATGAATTTAAACTCATTTATGTATGATTTTGAGTAAATGAAACTTGTGTGTTTGAGTGGTGGATTGTGTTGATTTGAGTTCGTTGTTTTTGACGTGTTCTTAATTGATACTGATGAAATTTGATATGCGTATGGTTGGATTTTGTGGAAAAATGAATTGATGTGTTTTGATGTTGATTGATAATATGTTTGAGTTGTTTTGCGTGGAATTTGAAAACCATTAAGTTAAATGAGTATTAAGAATGGGGAATCTCATAATGTCTTGTTTACTTAATGTGTGTTTGTGAAAATCGTTTTGAGTTAAAAGAGTATTAAGAATGGGGAATCTCTTAATATCTCTGTTTACTAACGTTTTGGAAAATCGTTTAAGTCAAATGAGAATTAAGAATAGGGAATCTCTTAATTTCTTGTTTACTTAATGTTCGTTTTGAAAATCGTTTAAGTTAATTGGGCGTTAAGAATGGGGAATCTCTTAATGTCTTGGTTACTTAATGTTTTTTTGAAAATCGTTTAAGTTAACTGGGTGTTAAGAATGGGGAATCTCTTAATGTCTTGGTTACTTAATGTTTGTTTTGAAAATCGTTTAAGTTAACTGGGCGTTAAGAATGAGGAATCTCTTAATGTCTTGGTTACTTAATGTTTTTTTTGAAAATCGTTTAAGTTAACTGGGCGTTAAGAATGGGGAATCTCTTAATGTCTTGGTTACTTAATGTTTGTTTTGAAAACCGTTTAAGTTAAAAGAATATTAAGAATGGGGAATCTCTTAATATGTCTGTTTGCTTAATGTTTGGCATGAAAATCGTTTAAGTTAAATGAGTATTAAAAATGGGGAATCTTTTAACATCTGCGTTTACTTAACGATTGTTGTGGATGGAGTCAGTGTATGTTCATGCATTTCATCTGGTAAATTGTGCTGACCCGTGATAGGTGGCACCTCGGTAAACAGTATTGACCCATGATAGTTGGTTCGTTTACGATTTACTTTTTGGTAAGTTGTGCTGACCCGTGATAGGTGGCACCTCGGTAAATAGTACGTCGGCCTATGATAGGCGGTACATTTACGACTTACGCTTTTTCTTTTAGTAAATCGTGTTGACCCGTGATAGGTGGCACCTCGGTAAACAGTATTGACCCGTGACAGGTGGTACGTTTATGATTTACGCTTTTTAGTAAATCGTGCTGACCCGTGATAGGTGGCACCTCGGTAATTGGTACTTTGGCCTGCGTTAGGCGGTACAATTATGATTTACGGCCCTTTGAGGAGGGTTTTGGTTTGGAATTCCGAGTCCATGCATTTTGGCATATACGCATTGCATTAGGGTGCTTGACACACGAGTCGTGTTTGTTTCAAGTGTATGATTGAGTGTTTGAACTTGAGATGACATTGTGATTGTGATGATTGTACCAAGTGTCTATGTTTTGGAACAAATTGTGTGTAAGTGAAATTGATTCTAAAACTATTTCGAAACTCATGATGTTGTACTGATTGTGTTATAAATGCTAAGTGTTATGTCTTGGAATTATGTGATAACAGGTTGATTGCAATACTATTTCGAAACCCATGATGTTGTAGTAATTGTGTTATATGTGTTAAGTGTTATGTTTTGGAATTTGGTGATAACATGTTTGATTGCGAAACTATTTCGAAGCCCAATTTGTCGTGGTGATCACGTTGGAATTGCTAAGTGTTAATTTTTGGTATTATGTATGAATGTGATTGAGATAGTGTATGTATTTTTGGAAGATTTCGCAAAGAAATCGATTGCCCCAATCGATTGGAGCAGCTACAGGGACTTCTCTAAATTGATCAAATCGATTTGTCAAATCGATTTTGTAATTTGTTATTCAAAACCCTTTAAGAAAATCGATTGAATGCATCGATTGATATGTCTCCTGTTTTCTTGAAATTTGAAAATTCATTGAAGAAATCGATTGACCAAATCGATTTGGCCATCCAAGAACTCAACCATTTTTCACGAAATCGATTTGCCCAATCGATTGGATTCATTACAGGGGCTCTGTCCTTCAGGAAATCGATTTGCCCAATCGATTGGATCCAATACAGGGGCTCTGACTTGCACGAAATCGATTTGCCCAATCGATTTGGCAATGCAGGGGTATAGACCTTCATAAATCGATTTGCCCAATCGATTGAAGTGAGTTCAAAGTTCAGTTTCACTAAAATAATTCTAGGAAATCGATTTGGCAAATCGATTGGCTCAGTGTAAATCCTCATTTTGAGTTAAATAATCGATTACTCAATTGATGTCTCAATGTTTTGGTCAGTTATGTATTACTTGATTGATTGAGGACTTTATTTTGATTTCATTTACTTTTGGCACGCATTATATGAACTTTTAGCATATGGATAATCTTTTCAAGGTGCATGCTTAGTGGAAAGGTTGTTTATGCATTTAAAATATTAAATGTTATGTGTTAAATGTTAATTTCGGTTGCTGACCCTTTACAATTATTGTGGAAATTTGGGCTTTTCCCTCAGATGAGAGCCAGGACAATCCTACCGGCTCGGACTCTGTGGATGGGAATGCTTGACTGGAGCTATGTTAGGAGGATCCTACGGGGCGCGTGGAGATCACTCAAGGTGTTTAGTGTTTTATAAAATGATCAGACTAGGTTGACACAGAGGGAACGGATGTTTTTTTTTTGGGTTGCGTTTATTTTTAAATATGGAAGACTGTACCACTTTTGTTATGTAAATATTTTGAACTCATGGGGTGAGAACTTTTTCCGCTGCTTGTAAATTATAATGACTTAATTACTTATCCAAAGGTGTTACCTTATTTATTTATCTGGTTTATTTTAATTTGTATTGGAAAAAAATAATACATCCTCGCTTTGAAAAATCGGGGTGTTACATCTCCAATCGACAAATCGATTTTACCATAAATTATTATTTGACAAATCGATTTGATCAATTTAGAGAAGTCCCTGTAACTGCTCCAATCGATTGGGGCAATCGATTTCCCTGCGAAATCTTCCAAAAATACATACACTAACTCAATCACATTCATACATAATCCCAAATCTTAACACTTATCAATTCCAACGTGATCACCACGACAAATTGGGCTTCGAAATAGTTTCGCAATCAAACATGCTATCACCAAATTCCAAAACATAACACTTAACACATATAACACAATTACTACAACATCATGGGTTTCGAAATAGTATTGCAATCAACCTGTTATCACATAATTCCAAGACATAACACATAGCATTTATAACACAATCACTACAACATCATGAGTTTCAAAACAGTTTTAGAATCAATTTCACTTACACACAATTTGTTCCAAAACATAGACACTTGGTATAATCATCACAATCACAATGTCATCTCAAGTTCAAACACTCAATCATACACTTGAAACAAACACGACTCGCGTGTCAAGCACAATTGTAAATCATAATTGTACTGCCTATCGCAGGCCAAAGTACCAATTACCGAGGTGCCACCTATCACGGGTCAGCACGATTTACTAAAAAGTGTAAATCATAAACGTACCACCTGTCACGGGTCAATACTGTTTACCGAGGTGCCACCTATCACAGGTTAGCACGATTTACTAAAAGAAAAAGCGTAGAGAAAGATGAGTTCGATAATATATTTAACATTGTTATGAATATTAAAGGTAAAACAAAGGATAATGAAAAGGTGAGAAAAGACTTGTCTTTATTATGCTTTTGCGGGGACTTGGAGATGCAAGTATTACCTAACGAAAATATGGGTAAATCAAAGGAAAATTACACTTTGACATCATTAGATGCCAAGTTGGTTTGTAAATGGCTTAACGAATTGAGAATGCCTTATGGCTATGCTTCAAACCTTGCTAGGTGTGCCGATGTTAAGAAGGGTACGATACATAGCATGAAGAGCCATGACTGTCATGTTTCATGGAATGTTTACTCCCAATTGCATTTCATTCCTTGCCAGAATTTGTTTGGAAACCATTAATTGAGCTAAGTCGATTCTTCAAGGATCTTTGTTGCAATACATTGAGGTTGGACGACTTAGTTAAGTTGAATGATAACATTCCAATTATCATATTCAAATTAGAAAGGATTTTTCCACCAGGTTTCTTCGACTCAATGGAGCATCTTCCAATCCATCTTGCCAATGAATGAATGTTAGGTGGTCTAGTACATTACCGGTGGATGTATCCATTTGAAAGGTAACTTTTGTGGTTGAGTTTTTAACAGATTACATGTTTATTATAAGTTACTTAATAGACATTTAATGATTAAATGTGCATATGTATGGGAGTCTCAAAGCGGGCAATGACAAACAAAGCTAGGGTCGAAGGCTTCATATGCACCGACTATATACAATGCGAGACAACTTATTTTTGTTCTCATTATTTCAAGTCATTCAATTTGTTGCCAACCATAAATTTAAGTAATAATCGTCATTTAGAAAGTGATGATCTCCAACCTTCACTATCCATCTTGTTGAAATGAAGTTGACCTAGTGGGAAGTCTGGAACACATTATCTAACAGATAACGAATGGAAATCTGCTCAAGTAAATGTCTTGATTAAGTATGATGAAATCAAACCATATCTTGAGTAAGTGTTCATCATAATGCATGGAAAATTATATTGATCCAAATCATAATATGTATTTACTTATGAATTATGTGATTGTTGACAGCATATTCTTGGAGAATCACTCTATCAATGAAGAAGACGCATCTAGACGTATACATGCAGAGTTTCCCATATGGCTGAAAACATATGTAAATGACGAGGCAAATGAAGTGACCAACAAAGACATAATAGAACCATATAATACAAACTTGAACTTCAAGACTCATTAACCTATAATAATTGCGATTTTGCAAACGCAGGGCCAAGCCAGTCAAACACAAACAACGAAGGAGGTGAGTTTCGAAATCATGATGACAATATAATACAACTAAGAAGAACACAGAAACAATCATAATAGAACCGTATCATTACATAGACATTCAATCAAGAAAATATCACATTAAAAAGTTTAAATCAATCAAGGAAAATCAATAAATTTCTCTATAACATCAAATCGTCTAAGATAAATTATCAATACACGCGATACATATTAATCACAACAAAACAATCACAATAAAATGCAATGCTATCCATGAGCTTAGACTCTACTTCACAATGTGGTACCATTCTAACACTGAAGTACTTGGTTAGGAGGCTTGATACAATGCCCCCATCCCGGTTGACAGATAATTCAAATTGGCCTTGTCCTCATAGATCCCATCAACTTAACCCGAGACACATATACGTAACAGTCGAGGTGAACGTGTGTTGCGTGGTAGCTCCCGATATTTGGAGTGCTACCTCCAAGTCACCTAGAAATTCCCCACCTGGATACCTCCAAGGTTTAACAATCTTGCTTGAAGACTCGACAGCAGACCGCCATGATTAGGCTCATTTAGTTGTACTTCACCGAAATTTCTAGGCTTGTCATACCTTCCCAATATGATGAGAAAATAATATTCACTTCATATTTCTCAATAATTCATTAAGTCTGTCATCTCAAAAACAAATTGGAATCACAATTATTTTACCAACTACCGGGTTACTTAAATACTTTCATCATAAATTCATAACATCACTATCATTAATCATATCTCATCACATAAACTCATTACAAATGTATAGCATCACTATCATCAATCATACATCATCACATAGGCTTGACACAAATTTATAACATCATTATTATTAATTATACATCATCATAATCACACAAACGTATCAAAATGAATTCAGTTTTTATTATCACATCACATAAACACGTCTAATCAAACATATACATAAAATTTATTCAACATCTAATATCACAATAATATCAAATATCACACATTTAACAAAGTAATCAATAAATATCTTATAAATATTTCTATTCCATATTTTAATCTCACAATTCCAATATTTTAACATTACTCAATTTATTGTTGGGAAATACAGTTTTCCCGTTCATCTCAAATTATATTATACTCATGAATTCAAACGTTCTCTCACTCCTTACCTTATTTTGACGCTTTCACACATGAATATGATTCCACAACAAAACAGCCTTTGTCCTTTGACTCTTTGTCCTTCTATCGATCTAACTCGACAATATATGGGTGAAGGTTAAATTAAATTATGAGAAGACACTTTAAAAATTAAATTTCGAAATTCGACCAAGGAAACTTATCCTAAATTAGAAATCTAATCAATGGATAATATAGTCACTTTTCACACGGTCGTTTTGGCGTTGGTTTACTGAAATCGGACTTACGGTGAAGGAGAATGATACAAAATAATGAATTCCACAACCGAAGAAGTCGAGTATTTTAGAGCAAAATTGGAGTTGTTAAAAATCTGAAAAATTGTGTTTAATTAACTAGCTAAATGAGTAAAAGAACATACTAAAATTTGGACGAAAACGGAAAATCTTTTCCAAAACAGTACTCGATCACCAATGTCAAACGATATGTTGTTGTTGTGTTTACTCTTTGGTTCTACGGCTGCTGAAGCTCCCTTTCTTATTTTTTATTGTGTTTATTTTATCAACATAATTAGGGTTAACATATATGGGTGAAACCCATTGGTCCCCTTATTTATTTTATGTTTTTAATGTTATTATTTTTATTTTGCTAAAACAAAATCAATTGTTACTTAATCTCATTTTTAATACTCTTACAAACATCAATTAATTTTCAAAACATTACTAATATTTCATAACTAATATATGATGAATTAGAGTAATTAAAATAATTAACCTTTAAAAAAATATATATATTAGTAACAACCCAAACTATCATATTCAAATTAATCACTATAATTTTACTTATTTTTTTCAAAATACTCATGTTAGAATAATATTATCATTAGAGAATAATCAAAATTATAAAATAAATAAATATAACAATAATATTTTATGTTAATTACTA
>JBBPBS010000713.1:1328594-1374543 GCA_037974835.1 Cicer judaicum
TCTTTAAAATATTACACTAAAATACTATTATTTTAAAAAAAAATATTTAGTTTTTATATCGCTCATTTAATATAGTATCTATCAAACTAACACATCATAAAAAACATTGATATAACGAAAATTAGCCACAAAATTTATCAACAGATATTCTAAAATAATTTTAACATCAAATTAATTATTTAAAATCTTATTTAATTAATAAAATAGTTTATTATAAAATTTTTGGGTGTTATATTCTATATCTATGGGGTAATCTAATCAAGTCAATTTTTTTATATAATTTTATACGAAATAATCTATACAATTTAGTAATATTATATAGTTACAATTACAGAATAATTTTTTTTAATTATATAACATTCAATATATTGAATAAAAACGACATATTATAAAATATTGTATAAAATTAATAAAAAATAAATATAAAGATAAAAATTATAATAATATATTAATAATATTTATAAAATTTGTGGGACTATGGGTAAGGCCTGTGGTGGTCCTTCGTGCTTGGTCTTTGAGTTTTTGGCTTAGTTTATCTGATTGAGTAATCTGATTATCTTTATAAATTTAAATATATATTTTTTGACAAACTCAAAATGTTTGATCTATATAAATTCAATTGATTTATTATTTGGTTGAGTAATTTTATTTTGTGCAATGTAATATGTTGTTTTAGCATATTCATGCTTTCAGGATATACAACATATATTTTTATAATCCATTAATGCAATGATTATTGTCTATGCTCTATTTTACATTTTTTAACACATTAGATATTACATGAGCATGAGATATATGCTATGCATTTAGTTTTCAATAGATTTAATTCTTGAATCCTTAGACTTAATTCAGTTGTTGTTTTCCTTTCTACTACGCCGCCCAATAAAGTCCTATGGCCTATCCTACTCCAAGTCTATACCAAACTAGAATTTTTATAAAATAAATAAATAAAAGTCATACTACAAGTCATAAAATAGTTTTTTTGTCTTATTAGACTGACTTAATTAAGTAAATATAAATAATATATTTTATTATTATTATATAAAAGATTTTGTATTTTATGGCAATTTATAAAAATTTTAACATTTAAATAATTTAATTTTGTTATTTTACATTAAATTTTGTCACATTTAAAAATAATGTCATATAAAATTAAATTCTTTAAGAATTCGTGTAAATATAAAAATAAAAAAATAAAAATTTAAATTTATGGACATATTAGTTTCTTAATCTATTAAAAATCATTTCTAAATAATTATTTAAACATATTAATATGAAATAGACTAACAAGTCGTCCTAGACTTTCATAAAGATCAAACTCAAACATAAAAAATTGGCTTAAATATATATTTGGTCCTTGCAAATATATTTTGTTTTCATATTAGTCTCTATAATTTTTTTTTTGATTTATACCCTTGCAAATACTAACAAATTTTGTAAAGTCATTTCTTAATCTTTTTTAGTAAAAAAAACTGTGACATCACTAATTTTGGATGAAGTGTCACGTGATGACCGTATGATTGTTGTTGACTAGACATTATTTAATATTTAAAATTAAAATTTATTTTATTAACTCATTTAATTATTTAATTAAAATTTTAAAACTAATTCATAATAAACCAACTAAATAATAAAAACTTAATAATCTTCATCTTCAACCCCAAATTTTTTAATAAAAACTCAACAACATTCATCTTCAATCCTATTTTTTTATCTTTAAATCGTAAATTCTCAAATTTATATCCAAATCCTAAAATTATAATATCTCATTTTTCTTGCACTAGACCTATAATTGAAATACTTAGATTATTATCATACTTATTTATCATAAATAGTGAAGAAGCAAGTAATAATATACAATGACTTGGGAACGAATATAAATTCTCCTATTTAGAACAATTCGAAACTTTAGAACAATTCGAAAAATTTAAAATAGAAAATTCTAGATTTTTCAAAACTTTCAAATAATTAAAAACTTTCGACATATAAATTTTTTGAAACTTTCTAGATTTAGAAACTTTCGAAATTTTCAAATTTAAAAACTTTCAAAACAATCCAAATTTTTGAAATGTAATCCTTATTTTGAAAAATTTCAGATATGAAAACATTCCAAATTTTTGAAATGCAATCTTTATTTCAAGAATTTGAAAATTTAGAAAGTTTTGCAAATTTGTAATTTCTGAAACTATCAATTTTGAAACTTGTTATCAATGGTTAAAAGGGTAAAATTATTTTTTCATGTGTCTTGAGGAGTTGACAAGTTTAGGTATGAGGGTGCAGGATATAATTATCCTCGCAACATAAAAGTCCAACCAGTAATATGTATAAAATATGTATAAAATCATCCTACTGTAAAAACTAAATAGAAATAAAGAAAATCAATATCAATATTACTAATATCTCTAAATAATTATTTATAAAATAATTAATTAAAATAAGATACATTTAAAAATAATTAAATTTAATTATGTGCACAATTGACATTTGTCAGCATACAAGAAAATATCAAATTAAGTACAAATGCACATTTGCACGTAGAATCGTCTAAAATCTTAGACATAAATTAAGAATGTGCAGTACAATCAAAATAAGCCAACAATAAATAGTTAATTAGTAACTTGAAAAATATTATAAGTAATCAAAAGCATATTGTGGATAACACAATAATATAGCTAGAAAAAAATATGATATTGAAAAATATTAATACACAACCGACACGAGTAACATTCGACTAATGAATCGACACTCGACCCACTCAGTCTGATTGGACAAACATGCTCTGATACCACTAATGTGACATCCTAAATCCCAAAATAATATTTAATAATTTACAGTTGGTTTTTTTGTTTTTGGTACATTAGCAGCGGATAAAGAAAATATATTTTCAAGTAAATAAAAAACTTTTATAATTAATTTATGATATCACATTTCTCAAAATTCAAAAGAAACACTTTAAACTATTTCCTCTTATAAAAGAAGCAATCTTCATGCACTTGATTAAACTAAAATTTCTTAATTTAATTTCAAAAACTTACTAAATTTTCTTAATTTAATTCCAAAAACTAAATTTTCATACAAAAAGTCATTTCTAATAAAAAAAAT
This sequence comes from Cicer judaicum, assembly GCA_037974835.1. Lineage (NCBI taxonomy): Eukaryota > Viridiplantae > Streptophyta > Magnoliopsida > Fabales > Fabaceae > Cicer > Cicer judaicum. Next base: position 1,331,697 of record JBBPBS010000713.1, read on the forward strand.
GGAAAAGTAAAATACAATTTACAACTCATATAGTCATGATATCACCTATGAGAGTGAGGTTTATCCCAACTTGAACTTCAAGACTCATTAACCTATGATAATCGCGAGGAGGTGAGTTTTAAAATCATGTTAATAGTATAATAAAAGTACGTAAGAAAAATACACAATTATTCATAAACAAACTATATCATTACACAAACATTGTTCAAGGAAATACCTCACATTATAAAGTCAAAAACACTTAAAGAAAATCAATACATTTCACTATTACATCAAATCATCTAAGAGAAATTATTATCACACACGGTACCTATTAATCACACCAAAACAATCACAAGAAAATGCAATGTTATGCATGAGCTTAGACTCTACTTCCCAATGTGGTACCACTTTAACTATGAAATACTTGGTTAGGAGGCTTGATACTATGACACCATCCAGGTGGACAGACATTCCAAATTGGTTGTGTCCTTGTAGATCCCCTCAACTCAATCCGAGACACATATATGCGTCAGTCGAGGTAAATGTGTGTTGCATGGTAGCTGTAGTGTAACACTCCAAATTTTATAATAAATTATTTTATTTATCTAATAGAACTTTAAACAATTAATTTAGTATTGCATGTGTTTAGAATATGTGTTGATATATAATTATGATTAATTTTCCTTACATGTATATTTGCTATAGTATAATAATTTTATAGAGATTCAAATTAGTGAATAAGATAAATTTGTTATTATTGCATTTAATTATTCTATTTAATTATTTTTGTGAAAATTGTTAGTATTGTAATATGAGTATTTTGGAGAATAATACTTTAATTATTATGGATAAATAGAATGAGTGATTAATATAATTTTTTTTTAAAACTTAAATAATAGAAATATATGTTTGAGTTAGCTATCAACACCCCTTACATTTCCTGCTTCAGCTTGCTTTTCTATTGGGCTTTTACTGATTTGTACCTCACTTTACCCAAAACTCCAAATTAGATTTTTGCACCTCGTTTACCCTAAACCACAAATCACAAACAGATTTCCTGTTCTTCAAGCCTTGCGCTGCTGCCGGTAATAGGTAATCACCATCTTCACCAATTTCTTCCATTCCATGGTCGAATAACCCATCACAATTTCTTCCCCATCAATCATCTTCTTATATACCTGCTATGTGAGACTCTCATAATCAGAAAACAAGTCACAATACATCTCTAACAACCGCTACATGTGATATTTTTTGATAACCGCGAATGCCATCAATGTCCCCAACCACCATAGATCAGTTAAGAGACCTATGCATCGAGAACTTTGTCCTATAATATTCGTTTTTCCATTTAAGCAAAATCTGAGAAAACTCATTATCTTCGGTGTTACAGTAAATATTTTTCGATCAACCTCACATTCATTGTTCATTTGTTTTAACCATGTCATGATTAAAGTTAGATGCTGATGCACTTTTAATTTTAAATTCAGTGTTGTTGTTATTTGTAAGCATCGTTTCGAGTCATTTGTGTCGCTGCGATTTGGTTATTCTCTGGACCCGCTTTCAAACAATTTAGTTATGGATTTCTCCGACATTGTTGAACTTAATGTCTTATTGTACGAGATCGCCAAACGAGGTAAGGGGTGAGATGAGGTTCGATTTTATGAGTATAAAATAACTGAGATGAATGGGAATACTGAAATTCCCAGGTGTTCATTGGGGGCTTACTACGTACGGTTGAGCCCTATTGAGTAAAAATAATTAATTTATAGTATATGAATGGTAATAGTGAGGTCTAAAATATAATTTAGAAACCTATAGAGTTGCCGTGAATAAATTTATATTAAGATTGTGTGTTGTTTGATTTTATGAAACCTATACTAATTGTTATTGTTCGAAAGATCTGTATTTGAGTGTTCTTGTCTACTTGAATGAAATTCTAATATTACTTGAAAATGCACCTAATTGATTCCTTATTATGTGATTGATGAGCCTGGACGATGTATTGTGAGTAGTGTAAATCAAATATTGGGATTTCATGTGATTGACTTATATAACTATATATATTATGATGTCATTCATGAATGGTCTGTCCACTCTTGTAGTGGCATAGTATCAGGCCTCCTAACCAAGTACTTTAGAGTTAGAATGGTACCAAAGAAAGAGGAGAAGTCTAGAGTATAAGAGCGTGCATAACATTACTTGATTTGTGTGTTTACTTGACGTTATGAATTGTATCAATGTTTTACCTTGATTATTCTTGTTGATTGTGATTTAATATAATACGGTGTTTGATATATTTTACGAGTTCTTCGCAACTATTTCACCAACTATGGGGTCACTTCAATATTCTCGTCACAAATTCACAACATCACTATCGTTAATCATATCTCATCACATAAACTTATCACAAAATTATTACATTACTCTTATTAATTATACGTCATCATAATCACATAAATTTATCAAATTAAATTAATAGTTTATTATCACAAAAACACGTCAATATCACAACAATATCAAATATGACATATTTAATAAAATTAAATCAATCAACACCTTATAAATATTTATATTTCACATTTTATTCTCACAATTTTTATATTTTCATATTAATTAACTTATCCCTTAAAAGGCTACTGCCGTACATCTCAAAATATGTTTTTTCAATGTTTTTTGTCATCATACTCATGAATTGAAACGTTATTTCAATGTTTTTTCAAACACAGAGATTATTGGAAGTTTTCAACCGCAACTGCAAACCGACAAGGTACAACGTGCGAATTCGAATAAACGAGCGAGTTCACAAAATCGTCGAGACCCAACTGATAAATTATATGGAACATAAAAATAGTTGTTAAATAATTAATAATAAATTTAGGGAGTCAAAACGGAATCAAAACAATAAGAAAAACTGCCAAAAAAAAAAACAAAACTAAAAAAAAAGTCTCACCGACTCATAGGAGCTCCAGAAGAGTTCGATGCCAACTTTACCGAAAAATAGAAATGAATAGTGCTTCTTGAAGGTTTCGACGAGAGAAATCCAAAAACGATACCATTTTTTTTAGACGACAAACATGGTGATCAAATTTGGCGAAAAACAGCTCTCCCAACGAAAGAAACATAGTTGTTTCTCATGAAATGGAGCCACAATCGATAAAATTGACACCAAAAATGAATTATGTGGTCAATTTTGTGTGGGTTAGAGATTAGGATAGATTCAAACGACAAAGAAATAGTTGGAGTGAATTTGAGAAAAAAAAAATTGTTTGGCTGCCATTAGTATGATTTTCATTTTTTTATTTTTTTTTAATTGCAGAAGGATGGGTGTAGGAAATAAAAGTTCACCAGTAATAGCCCAACTTAATATGCAGAGGTAAAAAAATAGAGGTGTAAATAGTCATCTGGTCCAAAATTCCTTTTCTAGTATTTCTAAAAGTCCTTAATAAATAAATTATTTTACTTATCCATGCTAAATTTTTTTTCTCCAAAACACTCATTTTAACATAATATTATTTTTCCTTAACATAAATAAATCTAATTTTAATAAAAACTCTCATACTCAAAATAGTGACTATAATTATTACTATAATATTTTTTGAAATAATCACATAAAAATGCATCATCTTTACAGAATAGTCGAAATGATAAAATAAATAAATATAACATCAACGATTTATATTAATTATTAAATCAAAAGGAATATGTATAAAATCATCAAACCGTAATAACAATATAGAAATAAAGAAAATCAATATCAATATTACTATTATCTCAAGATAATTATTTGTAAAATAATTAATTAAAATAAAATATTTTTAAAAATAATAAAATATAATTATGTGTACACTTAACATTAGCCAACATACAAGGAAATATCAAATTAACTAAAATCGCACATATGTAAGTAGAATCACCTTAAATCTTATAACATATAAAATATTATTATTTTTAGAAAATATGTAAAATATAAAAAATATAATTTTTGATATTTATATCACTTATTTAGTCTAATATTTACAAGATTAAAACATCATATAAAGAAAATTAATCCTAAATTTAATTAACATATATTTTAAAATAATTTTAATGTCAACTTAATTATTTAAAATTATATTTCATTAATAAAATAATTTATTTTAAAATTTAGAGTGTTACAATATCTCTATCGCCTCTTCAACCAAGAATCATTCACATTGATCCCCAAAAGAAGACTCTTTTAAAAATTAACCATAAACAAGTCCAACTATAGAAGACTAGACATACTAAGAAACAAGAATTAGTATAGAAATAAAAAATTATAATAACATACTAACATTGAGAAATTCTAAGAAATAAGAATTCAAATGTTTCTTTCAGACAAATTCAAATGGTTTAATCTTTGACCTTTATAAATTCAAATGGTTTAGTTCTCGGATGAATAATTTTATTCCATAGGATGGGATATTTTGTATCGGTATATTTCTACTCTTTGTTCATTTATAATCATAAATTTGAATTCTTATTTTTTAGGTTCAGTTTTAAAAAGTTGTTTGTCTAATGGGTATGATAAATTTAATATTTATTGAAAGAAGATGAACATGAATTGCATTATTTTTAATAAAAATTATTGTAAAAAATGAAAACTATTAATAATAATTCAAGATGGATTTTCACCTTAACATTTGTTGATAAAAAATAATTAATTAGTTGTGCGTGAATGATAAATTAAGGAACTACATTAGATTAAAGAGATGAATATGCTATAATAAAAATAAATTTTTACGTTTATCAAAACAATTATACATGGTATGTAAAACATCTATTTTTTGAAAGCTATACAACGTCAATAATCTTATTATTATTCATTCACCCAATTATGTAATGATTATAGTGTATGTTTTATTTTATATATTTTTTTTAACAACTAATAATGCTTAAGCATGAGATATAAGTTATGCATCTAGTTTTTAGGGTTAATTGGCCTATCATTTCCCATTCCCTTTTCCATGATTTTTCTCTATCTTTTTCTTTTCCTTCTTCTTTGCCTCCTTTTCCATCATCCTTTTTTCCCTTGTTTTATTTTCCGCACCAACGGACTTATTTTGATCAAAAGGTTTTATATCCTTGGTTCTTTGGGTACCATCAAGCTTATCTTCCCAAACATTTTTCTTTGAGTCTTTTGCATAATCTGCAAATAAATTAAATTACAATATTTATTAAATTAATTATATATATAGTAAGAAAATAATTATGTGTACATACATGATAACTATTTATATATTGTATACCTTCTTTGGATGTCTCACTTGCCACAACAGATAAAAGAAACAATCCACAAAGGAAACACAAAATAAAAGCATTGATTTTCATTATTGCTACAATTTCTAAGAGTTTAATTGTTGTGAAGAATATGAATATATTCGGCACAATAAATAGGTATGAAAATTAAATGTAGATTTAATAAATAATATATTATTTAATTGGCTTTTGAGAATATTTAGCTATCAACATCTGTTGAGCCATTGAAGGGTTATTGAGGTAAGAAAGGTGTTTAAACTTTGACAACTACGAGGTTGCATGATAATTTCTCTAATAATAAACATATTTCTTGACTTTAATTTGAAAAATATAATTATCATATGTAGTCAATAAAAAATAATTATTGACACAATAAAATAAACTTACTCTTTCAAATTTTTCTCAATTTCCTTGTATGTCTCTATAAGTTTTATTTATTTATTTTTAATTTATTCATTTAATTTATATCTCATTAGCCACATTAACTTTTAAGTTATAATTCACTTACATAAATGTTATTTCTTATAAATTTCGTTAAAAAATATATTATGTGGCTGTTAAAATGTTAATATGTATATAACAGTGTTGATGTGATAAAATAAAAATTAAATATATTTTTTAACTTAATTTTATTGGTTTATTAATTAACTAATTTTAAGTTTTAATTAAAAAATTAAATAAATTAATAAAATAAATTTAATTATAAATATTAAATAATATCTAATCAACAACAATTACACCGTCATCATGTGTCACAAAATTACACCGTCATCCAAAATTATCCATATCATTACTTTTTTTACTAAAAAAGATTCACAAATGAATTTTTTAAAACTTTTTAGAATTTGCAAGAGTCGTAACACCCTAAATTTCTTATTAATTATATTTTAGTGATATAGGGATAGATTATATTATATGTATGTTTGAAGTGGTACAATATTATAATAATTATTAATTTAGATATATTTTTTCTTTTATAAACAAAAATAATGAATAAAATAAAATAAGCTTAATTATAGTTTTGGTAACCTTATTTTAACTAAATCGCGAAAGTAGTCTCTCTATTTTATTGCTCTCCAATTTTGGTTCCGCAAACAAAAATTTAGTTCAAAACTTGATGAAATTTCATTTTTTTTGCATTTATTTAAGTCACACAGTGCCTTAGGATATCGTGGTGCAACAATTGTACTTGAAATCTATGATAAAAAATGATGTAGTACAACTTCAAAAAAATAAATTTTCATCAAATTTTAGACTAAAATTTTGTTTGGGACCAAAACTAAAGAGAAACAAAATGGAATGACTACTTTTGCGATTCAAATAACATAGAGGATCAAAACTAAAACTAAGCAAAATAAAATAAAACAAAACAAAACTACACTTTTTTCGGATGCGCTAGTTGCCTACAATCGTAGCAAATAATCATATGAATGTTCACTAGATAACTAATCTTATATCATTTATGGGTATTAGGCAAGTGTAGCTGGTACGTACTATTTGCCTCTAACACCAAACCCTCGCCTGTTACGCCGCCACTCAAACATATTCAGTCTCAAAAAGACAACAAGAGTGCCACACCTAGAAAAGTAAAATATTCGCATTCTTGTAGCACACTAGCATTAGAAGTAATTTATAATAAATAAAATTGCTACCAACACCCCCCATTTTGCTATTGACACCCCTCAAAATTTTAAAAAAATCAAAATGTCCAAAATACCCCTGTCATCAATATTAGACAATTATTATCCCATAACTCATTTTTATCAAATTTCATCACACCTCACTAACTCACATACAAAAATCATCATACCTCACTAACCCATACTCAAATTCATTAAAAAGTTAAATCACTCACTAATAACCTACAACACATGAGTTTGATTATCACAATACATTGTGGTTAAAACTACATAAAAAGGTATGATTTTTGGTTCGTATTTTTTTTGTAAATCTGAGGATTCTACGTGAACTCAGTTCACGTACGTTATGTTGTTACGTGAAATGAGTTCACGTACGTTTTAAAAAAAAATAAAAACTCAGACTTTACGCAAACTAAATTCACGTACGTTTACGTGAACTCAGTTCACGTACGTAAAAAAATTTGAAAAATTCAATCCTTACGTGAACTCAGTTCACGTAAGGATTGAATTTTTCAAAAAAAATTTACGTACGTGAATTGAGTTCACGTACATTTCTGGGTTTTTGAAATTTTTTGAACGTACGTGAACTGAGTTTACGTAACAAAAATAAAAACTCAGACTTTACGCAAACTGAATTCACGTAAACGTACGTGAACTCAGATTGCGTAATTAATGGAATTTGAAACATAAATCCTTATATTGTACGCATTCTGAATTCACGTACGTTTACGTGAATTCAGTTCACGTATGTAAAAAAAATTTGAAAAATTCAATCCTTACGAGAACTCAGTTCACGTATGTGCACGTGAATTCAATTCATGTACACATATGTGAACTGAGTTCACGTAAGGATTGAATTTTTTAAATTTTTTTTACGTACGTGAACTGAATTCACGTATGTTTCTGGGTTTTTGAAATTTTTTGAACGTACGTGAACTGAGTTTACGTACGTTACTGGGTTTTTCAAAAATTTTAAACGTACGTGAACTGAGTTTCTGATGATTAATGATGAATATGAAGAACACTTGGAATTTCTGTCAAGGGTTTGGTTATGAAGAAGATGAAGAAGTAATGTTATGAAGAAGATGAAATAAAGGGAAGGGCATTTTTATCAATTTATTTATTTTTATAATTTTGAGGGGTGTGAATAGTAATATGGGGGTGTGAATAGCATTATTGTATAATAAATCGATTGACACCCTTTAGTTTATTTTATAAGGTGAGTATATGATAGTACCTAGGGTTGCGTATGGTTGGTTTTTTTTAAAAAATTAAACTATATTTATTTAAAAATTAATATATGGATTTTGATTTATAACTAAATCTATTATTTGGTTCAAAATCGGTTATAAAACCAATTGTAAAATTGATTATGGTTAACTAACCGGTTTATAATTAAGCAACAGGTTTTGAAAATTTTAATTTTAAAATTGATTTTTTTTTCAAAATCGATTAAAGTTTGATTATTTTTTAAAAGATGATTTATTCATAGTTTAAAAATTGGTTATTTAAAAAAATCGATTTTTTCGATAAATTTTTTTAAAATTTGTCTCATTAAATTTTGTAAGAAAAAATTCAATTTAAAATTTTTTTGAAAAAAAAGGTTTTTTATTTTATTTTTTTCTGATATTTTTTCGAAAAAAATAAATTTCAAAATTTTTAAAAAAATAAAATCTCAAAATTAACAAAATATTGTTAGTGGATAAAAACCAAATCCAAATATAAAACATAAGTGGTTATCCGATCGGTTTATAAATAACCGGATTATAACCATATATTTTTAACTGGATTTTTAAATTGAATTTGGATTCGCTTTTAGATTTGGGCCTTATAACCAGATTTTTTTTGCACAGCCCTATTGGTACCTGTACAAATTTTTTGTTGAATTATTTTTGTATTAAGTCTTCACTTTATGAAAGTGACAGAAACTCTAAAAATTATGATAGGATTATCGTCTCCTATATTAGTCTTCATCATATGCCTTTAATTCCTAATTTTCTTTTATTCTTTTTATCAATATATAGAATAGTTATTAATATTACTATTCTGCTATATTTATCAATATATAGATTTGAGAAGTTTGAATTTAAATGAGTACTAATTACATATAATTAATTTCTTGACTAATTTATATGAATATTGTGCCTAATTTTTCTTTATGTTTTTAATTACTATATGACCATGTATATTTTATTTATATGCTTTATAAATATAATTTTATGTTTTATCAAAGAGTCTAAAATTTATTTTATGTATAAAGGATTTGGTTTATTTTAATTATAATTCAAAATTTTATATAGCATTCACCAGATAGTAAATAAACATTATTAATTGCATTGGTATACTATCAGTTATTTTAATATAATAAATCATACCTACACGATATATATTTAACGTTATATAACTAATTATTTTTAATAAAAAAAATATTTACCTATATTAATATAATCATAAATATGTATAATTCTAAATATATTTGTGAATGTAAGTACAAACAGTAAGCAATTTATTTATTTATCTATTTTAGAAAGTAATTAATTTGTATTTGGTTATTGTGTTGTTTTATTACTTCAACGGATTAATAGATATGGTGGTTGGTGAAGACACGATATATTAAATAAGTAGATCGACTTCATTAGGAACGGATGAGAGGAGATTTGATTTTATCAGTATAATATAATGTGAGATGAATGGAAATGTCGTAATTCTCATAGATTCATCTGGGGCTTACGACCTATGGTCGAGCTCTATTGAGTAATAATAATTAATTAAATAACATATGGATGGAAAGAGTGGGGATTAAAATATAATATAAAAACTTATAGAATTATTGTGAATTAATTTATATCAAGATTGTATGATATTTGATTTTATGAGATCTTATAATAATTATTATTGTATGAATGATTTGTATTTGAGCATTCTTGTTTACTTGAATGAAATTATAATTTGTTGGGTGGGCTCACTCCCCAAGTGGAACCCGCTAGTTTTATTAGTATTAGTATTGTTATTATTAAGATAAAAATAAAATAAAAAAAAGAAGGTTTTAATGGGTTTGGCTCATGTGAAGGAAATAAAAGGGATTTAGAAATCCTAAAAATTATAAGGAAAGAGAACGGTTGCCTGAGAAGAAAAATAAGGGTTTGGTTCCGGTGGTGGTAACAAGTATGTAGCAAACTTGCTCCGTTTGAGCTACAATTTTGATAGGTTATTTCTACCACTGAGTTGGTTATTTTAATATATATAGTTTGAGTAGTTTTATCTACTCCGAGAGTTACTTTGACATACCCACTTAAGTGGAAGGTTGTTATAAGGTTGTTATTGTTGATTGATGCTCCCTATTTTTATTAAGAATACTCTGGTGTACCCATTAATTATTATAGTGGAAGTTTTTACTGGACTAGGTCCCGTGGTTTTTATTCTCTCAATTTGAGGGGAGTTTTTCATGTTAAAAATTGTGTTTGTCTCATATTTAATTTCCTGCCAATTATTTTTGTTTTGTGAAATTGTATTTTCTATTTGGCCATTTATCTTCACAGGTGGGGAACAAAAAAGTATTCCGTATTATCGAGATAATTATTGCTAATTATCTCTGGATTTTTCCAACATAATTTTACTTGAATGCACCACTTGTTTGATTTCCTATTATGTGATTGATAGGACTAGATTGTGCATTGTGAGTGGTGTAGACCAAATATTAGAATTTTATTGAGATTGATTGATATGCATATATAATGATATATATTCTGATGATTATTGTAGAATGACTAGTATTTACGTAGACATAAATTTTAATGAATATTTTGAATTCAAATTGAGAGTTGTTGACTTGTGATAATCAAATATGTATGAGATAGATATTGGAGATTTTTGGAGTTAAGATTATTTTATAATCATATATGAAGAGTCTAACAAACCTAGTGATTTTGGAGAGTACAATTGAATGCGCGTGATCGTGGAAGGCTACAATCCAATCGTAAGGTAAAACTGGTAGACCTTGGGAGCATCTCTGATAGGAAATTTCTAGTGGATTAGTGGGTTATTCCCTAAGGTCGGGAGCTACCGTGCAACACATGAGTATCCCGACTGTCGCGTATGTGTGTCTCAGGTTGAGTCAAGGAGATCTATGAGGACTTGACCATTCATGAATTGTATGTACAATTCTGTAGTATCAGGACTACTAACCAAGTACTTTAGAGTAGAACGATACCAAATGATGAAGAATTATAAAGTATAGAACATGCATAATATTTCATCCTTGCGACTGTTTTATTGCGATTGATTTAGATTAACCTTTGATATTATGTTCTTGAATATTTCTCATGCTTGTGACGACTAGTATCCTTAGAGTATCGAAAGTCGTCTTAGACTTTTATTATATGTCTTTTTTGACGTCATTTTGGAATGTCTTTTTATTTTTGGAATTTCCACTCTGATAGAGATATCATGTTGAAATTATATTTGCATTTATTACTAAGTTATTTACGTGGATTTCAAAATAATTTTTTTTTGAAATATTATGACTTTGAGTTGTTAAATTTGATGAATGTTTTTGGATTAATGTGACGTGTTAAGTTATTACGTGATACTCTTTACCTTATAAAATATTTTTTTCTTGAAGAATTTCATCACTCAATGTCAAAATTCAAAAATTTTAATTTGAGGTTTAGAGTATCACAAAGGTATAAATCAAAAAAAAAAAATTTACAAAAACTAAAATCAAAATAAAACAAAATTATAAAGACCAAAAATATATTTAAATTTAAAAGATTTGATAGGCTAATAGCTAAGTTTAGACTTTAAATTTTATAGCAAACAACTATCGCTTGACTGCAACATCATGCAATGTCTATAAATATAGAAAGTTTAATATTTCAATTTCAATATCTTCATATTAAGATAATAATATGAAGATAATATAGAAATCTTTTAGGAGGGAAACTTTTGCTTCAATTTTTTACAACCTTTATATATAAAGATAAATTTACAACAAACCAACCCCATTTAACCACAATTATTATTAAATGTATCCACAATTTTCTATAAAGATGAACCGATATGAAAAATACAGCTATTAAATTAATACATCATTTTTTTATAATTCCAAAATTGCCTTTATTTTAAGAATTGTTTTCTTGAATTACATACCAACTTTATATATATATATATAGTTGTACCACAAACCTAACTAATTTTCCCCCAATAATTATTAAATACATCTACTACTTTTAAAAAAGTAACCAATGCAAAAACTACAACTATTTAATGAATTCGATATTCAATAACAAAGGACATTCCGCCACTAGCTCCTTATCCCACTCAAAAAGCTCACGACGACACTCCTATTTACAAATTAACTCTTCACTTCTGCAAGACCATATAAGCCATTGTTTTATTTTTATCCAACATTGCAATATAGTCTCCTAAATCGTGTTGGTATTTATGACTTCTAATCTTAGGAAATTTTAAGCAAGGTTACAAGAACAGTAATTCAATTTTTCCTAAGTACTGAAATTAATATCAAAACCAATGTAATCAATATTAATTCAATTCAAGCGTGATTAATTCTACCAATAACAAGATACTCAATTAACAGGATTTATTCTGGATCAAAGATTGCATATAAATCAATACAAGTGGACACATACAATGCTCATACAATAATATCAATCAAGATGGAATTTTGCTAACACATACATTCAAGATAAAGCTTTCATGCAAAATTGAAATAAAGAGAAAGGGTTAAGAGAGATTGCACCAAGATTAATACTGGTTCAGCTGTCAGTGTGACAGCCTACATCCAGTCCCAAAATCGAATCGATTTCAGCCTTTTTCCAATAGAATCGTCTAGAGTGTATTTTACAGATTGTCCAGCTAACACAAGCCTATCTATCAAATCTTCTCGCTTCTATTTTGCAGCCACCGAATCCCTCAAGTTAATCGCCTAACTCTCCCAAGATATCGATGAAGCTTCTCCTTGGTAAACACCCTCGCCACAGAAGATAGCTACTAGTTTCAATACTGGATTTTTACAGAAGTTTCGTTACAATGTTGTTTAAAGAAATTGACAAAAGAAGATCAAAAAGATCTTTCAAGAAATGCGACTCAATCACACAATGATATTCACACTATAAGGATTTTCCAAGAAGATTATTTTTCTCAAAGTATTGTGAAAGTGTGTGTGAAAAATATTCAAAGGGTTTCAAAGTTGTATCAAAGTTCTATTCAAGTTGTGTGAAAGTTATGTCAAAGATAATGAAAATTAGATTTGAGTCAGCTTATATATGTTTTAGAAAAACACAGTCAAATCGATTTCCCAATCGATTTTATAAAGGTTTGAAATGGCCCAATCGATTATCGTGTTTCTTGTTTTTCTTGGTTCTTGAAAACATATGAATGAATCATTTGGCAATCGATTCTTTTAATGCTTAAATTTAGAAACAGAAGTATGTTCATATCAGAATCAATTGAGTAATCAATTATAGGTGTTTCGTTCAAACAACGAGATCAAAACAATCGATTACATAGTCGACTCATATGTACTCATAATCGATTTGGCAATTGGTTGATGTAACATAAAACTTTAAGCTAATCGATTTGCCAATCGATTGTACTGATCAAAAAGACTCAAACATTTTGCTTCAATCGATTCGTCAACCGATTGTACTAGTCTCAGTGATTCAGTTATTTTCTTCAATCGATTTGTCAATCGATTTGGCTTGTTACAGTGGCTCAGTCATTTGGTTTATAATCAATGTGCCAATCGATTATGGACTTGTTTCTGATATATGATTAAGCATTTCGTTTTCTCAATCGATTACCTAATTGATTGGTATATATCTTGTAAATTAAGAAACAAAATTCAATTGATGTCTCAATCAATTTGATCTATCACAAAGGCTCAGACTGATAAAAAAAATTTGCACAATCAATATGCCAATCGATTAGTGTCAATATTTGGTTGTCTCTGTGACTTAAAAAATCGATTTCTCAATTGATGTCCCAATCGATTGGTTGGTTACAGAGGCCAAGTCTGATGAAAAACATTTTCTGAATCGATTTGCTAATCGATTTGCAAGGAATTTGCTTGGCTTCTGTAAGTAACAAAATCGATTTACCAATAGACATGCTAATCGATTGTCCAATCGATTGGTTTAACCCCAGAGTTCAGGTTTCACTTAGAACCTTTAAGTAATCGATTTCTCATTCGATGTACCTAGTGAAAACTTCAATTCTGATTTAAACAATCGATTGTACAATGGATTGAGCAATTGACTTCAATAACCACTAGTCTCATATGTACTCATAATCGATTTGGCAATTGGTTGATGTAACATAAAACTTTAAGCTAATCGATTTGCCAATCGATTGTACTGATCACAGAGACTCAAACATTTTGCTTCAATCGATTCGTCAACCGATTGTACTAGTCTCAGTGATTCAGTTATTTTCTTCAATCGATTTGTCAATCGATTTGGCTTGTTACAGTGGCAAAGTCATTTGGTTTATAATCAATGTGCCAATCGATTATGGACTTGTTTCTGATATATGATTAAGCATTTCGTTTTCTCAATCGATTACCTAATTGATTGGTATATATCTTGTAAATTAAGAAACAAAATTCAATTGATGTCTCAATCGATTTGATCTATCACAAAGGCTCAGACTGATAAAAAAATTTTGCACAATCAATATGCCAATCGATTAGTGTCAATATTTGGTTGTCTCTGTGACTTAAAAAATCGATTTCTCAATTGATGTCCCAATCGATTGGTTGGTTACAGAGGCCAAGTCTGATGAAAAACATTTTCTGAATCGATTTGCTAATCGATTTGCAAGGAATTTGCTTGGCTTCTGTAAGTAACAAAATCGATTTACCAATAGACATGCTAATCGATTGTCCAATCGATTGGTTTAACCCCAGAGTTCAGGTTTCACTTAGAACCTTTAAGTAATCGATTTCTCATTCGATATACCTAGTGAAAACTTCAATTCTGATTTAAATAATCGATTGTACAATGGATTGAGCAATTGACTTCAATTCTTTTTTTTTCCCTTTGTGAGGGCTTTTGGCCCTCACAAAATTGATATATTCTTGTAGTGTTAGTTTCATTTATTCATTTATTTATTTATTTTTGATTTAGTCATTTAATTTATATTTCATTAGCCACAATAACTTTTAAGTGATAATCTACTTACATAAATGTTATTTTTTATAAATTCCGTTAAAAAATATATCATGCAACTGTTAAAATATTAATATATGTATAATAGTGTTGATGTGACAAAATAAAAATTAAATATATTTTTTAAACTAATTTTTATTAAAAATAAAAATTCATAAAAGTTATTCTAATCTAAAAAGTAAAACTTAATGTGGTCAAGACAGTTGCATCCAGATTAACCATTTCTGTTTTTATTTTTTTAATCGATCATTTAAATTATATTTGGTTTGATTTGTTAGTCCTTCTTTTTCTCGATCATCTTCCACTCTAAATCTATTTTTCCAAGGGGAGATTCAAATTCATATTTTTAGACATTTTTAGGTTTTAATACTATATTTGCTTTTAATTATATTGGGATATTTTGGATTTTTTATTTAAATTTTACGATGAAGGTTGATGGTGAACAAGATGAAGCATTTGAGAAGCATTTAAGGAAGAGTTTAACTTGTTTTGTTGAAAGAAGAAAAAACATGTAGCTTGAATCCCCTCGTTGAAACCCATTAAAAAAAAAACTAATAGTTTGTGCAACAAAAAATATATCATAAAAAATATTAAATATGGAGTGAGCAAAAGACTCAATTAAAACACTAATTACTAGATATTTAGAGTGGATGTACTACGCCAAAAATGACATTTTATAGCGTGCCTTTTATAGCGCTTATAAAATACAGCGCTGTTGTATAATATTTTAAAAATAACGGATGATACAACATTGCTTTTTTGACAAGTGCTTTGGAAAAAGCGCTGTAGTAAGGTCATATAGCGTCACTTAGCACTTGCAGATAATATTTACAAGGCTTTTACAACGCTTCTTCCAAAGCGCTGTAAAATGAAGCGTCCTCACATAACGTTTTACAGTGCTTTTGGAGCGCTTTAAACACAAATTAAGGGAACTATTAGAGCGCTTATTATACAAGCACTGTAAAATCATTCACTTTAAATAAAAATAATTTACTTTAAATAAATAAAAAATTAAAACAAATTTAACCCTAGGAATCCTCATCTCCTCTACTTTGCAAACTATCATCTCCTCTACTCTGTGCCCATCTACTGCTCCTTCTTTAAAAAAAATTGGATACGTTGTCCCATGTACTGTATTTATTAACGTTATCAGTATAATGGATAATGTTAGATATGTGTACTATATATGGGTATAATGTTATCAATAGCTTATTATTTTAGTAACTACATTTATATAGGTCATATAAAATGGACCGGAAATGATTGTCTGTCTATCGATTTTCAAAAGTGTATGAAAATCGAGTGAAGGAGTTGTTGAGTTTGTAGTGAATAATGCAAAAGATCCAAATAGAGTCGTTTGTCCTAGTGTAAAATTTTGTTTTGGAAAACATGTTAGAGAAGATGAATTGGAAGGACATTTAGTATGGTATGAAATTGATCAAAGCTATATATATATATATATATATAATGCGTTTGTTAATGCTATAATGATCAAATTTATTTGATAGTGCTTTACAAGTTTTCCGAGCACAAAGGGGTGTTACAGTGTTGAAGCAAAAGTCAAATAACATCACATGGATTACAATAAAGGTTTGAAATATATGTCTTTAAAATTTGATTAACAATCAATGCACAAATATTTATTAACTTATATGTTTTATTTTATAGTGCCCTTGTCAAACGAATAACATAGACTGCGGGTACTATATATTGCAATTCATGAAGGAGATTGTTGATATGAATCAAACTATAATCCTAGAAATGGTACGGTATTTTCATTATATTTTGATTTTCATATATAAAATATGTATATATTTAATTATAACTTATTTATGTTCAAGTTTTATATCACACATTACTTCGATAATTTCAGTCCAACATACTCTAAAAACGATTTAACTAAAATAAAGGAGGACTGGTGTAAATATGCGATCGAACTGAAAATTATTTGATTTGCTGGAAAATTGGCATGTTGCAAGATTGTGAATAAGAAAATGTAACGAATATGTAAAGTTATATACTTCTGTGTTTTTTTTGAATATATAAATGTAAAAAATATGTTATTGTGTCAAGTTATATAGTTTTGGTTCTGTTGTGAATATGTAATGTAAAGTTATATAGTTCTGGTTCTGCATGTTGTGAATATATATGTAAAATTATAAAGTTATGTAGTTCTGTTGTTGTGAAAATGATTGTTGGATGAAAACTGATTGTAAACTGATTGTTGGATGAAAAATGATTACTGGATCAAAACTGATTGCTGGATTAAAATGATTTTGGAAAAAAAATTAAAAGACAGCGTTTTCTAAAAGAATGTCATAAAAAACCTATGTATACAAACAAGAAAAATTTCATTTACAACGTTTTCTAATAAAAATAGAATAAGAATACACTTATTACAACGCTTTTCTGAAAAACATAAGAATGCACCTATTACAGCACTTGATTGAAAAATATAAGAATGCACCTCTTACAACGCTTTTTTGAAAAAGTGTTGTAATAATGTGCAAAAGTGATGTAACAAGCAGCACATTTTTAGAAGGGATTTACAGCGCTTTTTGAAAAAGTGATGTAAAAGTAATACAACAAGCAGCGCATTTTTAGAAAGGATTTACAGCGCTGTGTTATTTTAAAGAGTGCTGTTGTATCTTTTTAAGGCGCTCGACACTAGAGCGCTTAATTTTTTGAAAAAGTATTGTAAATGACTTAAAAAAAAAGCGTTGTAAAATACTATTTTTTGAGTAGTGATGTACAGTTTGATATCACTTTTTGTAACAACTCATTATTTAATTCTTGTTAGAAAGATAAATTTCTCGTTTTGAGTTTTCTCTAATTCACACGGTCAAAGTTTTTTATTTTTCTATTGGAATTACAAGTTTTCTGTTTTATATAGGATTTTTTAAGATGTTGTAGAAGATCAGGAAGATGGTGGCCAGGAAACAGTGATGAGGAGCAAAATCAAGATTCGAGCTAAGCGAAAAATAGATTAAATTTAGAAAACTATAGGTACATTTAGCCAAAGCTTAATATGACTAATATGAGAATTATTTATTTTTATAATTATCGTACATTTAGCCATAGATTTAATTATTCATCTTCTACACCTGTCTCCCATATAATTTTTAAATCTTCAATTAAACGAGTCAAGTATACATCGATATCATTTCCCGATTGTTTGGGTCCAGAAATTAACAAAAACAACATCATAAACTTACACTTCATACATAACCATGGAAGTAGGTTATAAATCAACAAAATCACAGGCCACGTGTTTTGTGAGATGCTTTGAAGACCATGTGGATTCATTCCATCAATAGACAATGCAAGTCTTAGATTTCATGACTCTATCCTGAATTCAAGATACTGGTGATCAATTTTTTCCCATTGTGGGGAATCTGTAGGGTGTCGAAACTTTCCATCTCTAATTCTTTCATCTGTATGCCATGTCAAGTGTTTTGAATCTTCTTCAATGCGATACATGCGCCTAAATCTTGGTATTATAGGAAAATACCACACAACTTTGTTGGAGTAGATTATTTCTTTTTATATCGAGAGACATTGCATTTCGGACACACCTTTAGTAATTCATATTCGTTTGGAAATAAAATGCAATTGTTATGACACGCATGAATTCTTTCGTAACTCATGCCAATAGAGCACAAAATCCGTTTACCCTCGTAGGTTCGACTGGGAAGTTCATTATCATCTGGCAACATATCATTTACGAGTGTTAATAATTTTGTGAATCTTTTATCAAACCATCCATTACTCGCTTTTAAGTTGTACAACTTTAATATCGCCGACAGTCTTGTGAATTTAGTACAACCATTACATAATGGTTTCTCTACATCACTCAACAAACTCTCAAACATTTTAGGACAATCCCAAATATCTTCTTCAACTGCTTTTGCAATCTCTTCATCTCGGTCCGGCTCATATGTATCTGAATCGAAGCTAGTTGAAGCATATGTCGAACCATTTTCAAAATTAATGTTTCCCTTTATTTATCTCACCATGTCTTATCCAACATGTATAGCTTTGATCAATTCCATTACATACTAAATGTTCTTCCAATTCATCTTCTCTAACGCGTTTTCCAAAACATTTTAAACAAGGACAAACGACTCTATTTGGATCTTTTGCATTCTTCACTGCAAACTCAACAAACTCCTTCACTCCATTTTCATACTCTTTTAACAATCGATTGACAGACATCCATTTTCGGTCCATATTATATGACCTATATAAAAGCAGTTACAAAAATAATAAGCTACTCATAACATTATACCAATATATAGTACACATATCTAATATTGGAAAATGGAAACCAAGGTCCATTATTATGTAAAAATTTCAAAACAGAACAGATCAACAAATTTCAAAAACAAAAGATTTATTATGTAAAAATTTGTTAGTTTTCGTGACAACAACAAATTAATAAATACAGTACTTGAGACAACGTATCCAATTTTTTTTTAAAGGAAGAACAGTAGATGGTTGAACAATACATAGAGGAGATGGGGGTTCCTTGAGTAGAGGTGATGAGGGTTCGTAAATTTGTTTTAATTTAAAGTAAATAATTTTTATTTAAAGTGAATGATTTTACAGCGCATGTAGAATAAGCGCTCTAACACTACTAGAAAAACAACCTTTTTGGTCGGCCAAAAACCCACGCTAATAGGCAAAAAATCGACGCTAACGTTCATTTAGCGTCGGATTAGTGTCGGTGTGGACCTAGGCTAAAATGGTCGAAGCTAATACATAACGTCGGCCAAATGCCATCCAATGCTATATTAGCGTCGGCTTGACCTACTCTAATGTCGACGCTATGAACGTTACAACCCATCCGACGGTAGTTAGCAAAATAAATAGCGTCGACTGTGACCGACGCTAATGTTAAATATATTTTATGATATAGCGTCAGTCTCGCCGACGCTATTGGGTGAACAATAGTCAACAAAGCAATTAGGGTTGGATGTTCCAAATGGCACAATTAAAAAGTTCAATGTTTATGCTATTGCAACATGAAACTATTCAAAACTAAATTTGACAATGGTTGTTTTTAATTTAAAAGAATAGATTGTCACAACAAACAATTTTTTTAGGGGGAAGTAGTGCATTATTGTTGCTATATACCTAAGATCTGCCTTGTAATAAAACTGCTTTCAATACATGAGAGAACATTGATAGAGGCAGTTGCAGTTTGTATAAAATTAACTCAATAAAAAATTAACTTGTACCTGTGATATTCATCATAGTCAAAGTCATATCCAATAGTCTGAATTGATAAAGGAACAAAACAATCATATTTTATGAATTTGTTTTGAATTCACCTAATGAATTGAAAAGTAAAAAAAATATAAGAATCACGCATACCCTTAAACCAGCCATAGTTGTTCCATAGTTTTTGCATAGTAGGTTGGAGAACTCATCAATTATGTTTTTGTCTATGCGAAGCTTCTCAACTATATAGTCTATAGATCAATGATGCATTCAATACGAAATTGGTCAACACCAATAAAACATTTAAAAACAAATCATAAACACATATGGAACCTTTAGACTATGGGTACACCATTAATATTATTGACAAAAAACTAAACAATACCACACCATCTAAAAACATTATTGACAAAAAACTAAACAATATCTCACCTTTAATATTTTGTCCACATGCTTTGGCAATACCACACCTTAGTGGATACAAATTAATACATAATTACAATCATAAACTATATGAAATTTCCAATTATGAAATTAATACATAAATTTTGTCACTAATTAAAAGACTCACCAAAAAGAAGACAATCATATTTTTGACTCTGAGCTTGTCTGAATCAGTTCTCGTACTCCATTTCAAGCAGAAAATCTTAAAATGAATTAAAAAAGCTGATACAACAGTACCCTTTTGTGGAAACAGGGCCAAAAGAAACATAAGAGTTCAAAAGCTTCCATTAATTATTATAACTTAGCAACCAAAAGAAAAAATAAATAAATATGGAACCTTTAGACTATGGGTACACCATCCTCAGCAACCTGGGATATTAAATAAGAATATCATTGTACCATCCAAGACATTGACATCCAAAATGAACCAACTAACTAGCTTTGGCCTTGCAAGCTTCAAAAGAGCAACTCTTTTAAAGATATGTGGTGGGATCTTTGAATGCCTCTGCACCCTAAAATAAAAAAGGTATAAATATATGTGCAGTCACAAAAGAAGAAAAAAGTAGAATTGAGTTCAAGTGAGGTTACAAATTCTTTAGTATTCTGATATGAACTTCTTGGGCTAAATTAAAACTTTTTGCACTAGCATAAAAGTAAACTATGGCTAATTGCAAAATACAATTACAAATATAGGTACAAGAGTAATTATTTAATGAAAACACACCTTAGTTACAAGAGAACATTCTCCGCGTTATAAACATATTTCCATGGAAAAGCCAACATCAATATTTCAAAATAGATACTATAACAGAAACATGATTATTTTCAGCAAATAACAACTACTAAGTGAATTTAAATTACCTGCAACTAGAAATAGATGTACAAAAGTTATTATCTAATGTAATCGTCGTGCATCAGTTACACGAGAACATTGTGATGTGATACATGTGCCGAAAACCACAATGGAAGTGTTGAGCTATACTTCATAGAGTACATTTCTTTCCAAACATGGCTCTTGTGTTGAAACACCAAAACCTGTTTATGAGTTGCCAAGAAAACATACTCACCTGTTTATGAGTTGCCAAGAAAACATACTCGCAACAATACATTACAAGACGCTCGAACCTTAACTCAATCATTCAAGAAATTGAGCGGAAATTCAGAGACACCCCTTAAATTATCAACACATATTAACCTAGATTTGGACTCTAATAACGAATATGAAATCTCAGGGTTCTTCCTAGAAATATCATTGTATAATGAATGAACTAAGTATCCAAACTCAACCTATACCACAATTTGCACACAGTTTTGGTCTAAAAAGGGATTTCACTGGTAACCTAGCAAGAATCTGAATAATAACCTCATTTGGAAAAATCCCATCTCCTAATTTAAAATCAAAAACTATATACAATTTATTTTAATAACAGATTCAAAAATTAAAAAAATTTGGGTTGCAAAGACACAAGGTAAAGATTTCAACTTTGTTTACCGAAACAAAATTGGGGATATGCGATGAAACCGAAATTGATGGAATAATGAGAAAGTTGAAAATGAGAATGAAATAAACTAGAAGACACATATATGAATAGAGAAGAATGGTGGTTGTGGTAGGTTCTGTAAGGAATATATGACTTCTAATGCAAGAATTATGTATATGACAATCAAATGAATGTTCACAAGAATGCCAAACAGTATAACATACACAGTAATTGTTTAACAATTCAATCTAGATACAAGCATGTATATTCAATCTTTCAAGCAATAACAGATAGAACATGTATCAACAATAATCAATCAAACAATGAAGTAAAAGATAAGGAATAGAAGAATGATACTCACAAATTTATCCTGGTTCGGTCGTTTGTAAGACAACCCACATCCAGTCCCAAGATCAACTTGATTTTAGTCTTTTTCACTAGAATTTTCTATAGAACGTTTTACAGATTGTCCAGCTAGCTCCTAGCCTATCTATCCAACTATCTTGATTCTAACATACATCCATCGCATCCCTTGAGTTATTCCGACAAACTCACACAAGATCGCAATGAGGTTCCGTCTTGATGATCACAAGCATCAACGAACGTTAACCACCAGTTTAGCTACTGCAGTTTTACACAATTTGGTTTCGATGTAATTTTACAGAAAATGACAACAAAGAAGATCAAAAGATCTTTCTAATAAAAGCGACTTGATCACATAATGATGTTCAAACTATAAGTGTTTGCCAAGTGGTTTAGTTTTCTCAAAGTATTGTGTGTATCAAAAGTTCAAAGTCTCAAAGGTTCTGTTTTTGAAAAGTTTCAATTCTATGAAATATCAAAAAGTTATGTTCATTATTTTTGAAAAACAGTTTCAGACAGTTTTTATATGTTTCAGAAAAACACATACAAATCGATTTGCCAATCGATTTTGTAAAGCATTGAAACACTCCAATCGATTTGCCAATCGATGCTCGTGTTTCTTGTTTTTCTTGAATCTTGAAAACATATGCATCAATCGATTTCCCAATCGATTGTCTTAATTCATAAATCAGAAAACTGAGACAAGTTCATATCAGCATCGATTGAGTAATCGATTTCGAATGTTTTGTTCAAACAACGAGATCAAAACAATCGATGCCACAATCGACTGATATTCCATCATAATCGATTTGGCAATTGGTCTGTAACTGAAAACAATTACTCCAATCGATGTGTTAATCGATTGGACTGATCACAGGGACTCCAGAAAATTGCACCAATCGATTCGTCAATCGATTTGCTTTGTCCAAGTGCTTCAGTTGTTAAATTCCAATCGATTTACCAATCGATTTGAAATGTTACATGGACTTAGCTAATTTGAAAATATTGATTTGCCAATCGACTAAGACCTTGGTTTCTGATATATGATAAAACATTTTCAACACCCAATCGATTTGTCAATTGATTAGTATATATCTTGCAAGTCAAGAAATAAAATTCAATTGATGTCTCAATTGATTGGATTTGTCACAGAGCTACTGACTTGTAAAAACTTTCACCCAATCGATTTGCCAATCGATTTGGTTCTGAGATGGTTGTCTCTGTGTCTCTTTCAATTGATTCATCAATTGATGTTCCAATCGATTGTTCAATCAATTAGTATGTTACAGTGGTCAAGTCTGATGCAAAATAAACTCGAAATCGATTTGCCAATCGATTTGCAAGACTTGTGACTTGCTCCTGTAACTCACACAATCAATTTCTCAATTGATTCATGAATCGATTGTCCAATTGATTGCGTTGCACCCAGAGTTCAAGTTTTACTGAGATCCTTCACAGAATCGATTTACCAATCGATTAGATCAGTGATAACTTTACTCCTGAGTCAATCAATCGATTGCCCAATTGATGTATCAATTGATTAGTCAATCGATTGGGTTTACTTGGTTCAATTTAAAAACACATTTTAACTTGGCAAAAACTTATGCATGGACACATATATGATAAGTCTAAAACCTAATAAACACAATCACTAAAGACACATAAGCATAGTTGACTTTGTCCGGCACATGCTTCACTTTAAGCTTGATTCCTTGCGTTCCAAGCATTGTGTCCATATGTTTAGTGTGTGTGTGTGTGTGTGTTTCTACCTGAAATGCAACTTGATTCAACCAGTTAGCTTAATCACAAGACATTGTATGTTTGTTAATTATGTCAAAACTAAAAACAGGAGGACTTATGTCCAACAGGTTCGTGGCGGTGGTTGGTCAAAACCGAGAGTGAAGGAGAAAAAACTGAGAGCGGAGGAAAGGAAAAGAGATAGTTTTTTGGTGAGTGAAGGAAAGACGAACGACGGTATGACGGCGAAGTTGAGACTATGATTGAGATGCAATGATGCGGCGTGATGGTGTGCTGGTGGAGGTTTGGTGGTGGCTAAGATTGAAAAACTAAGGTTATCTAATTGTAATTAGGTTTGGTTGTTAGATTCTTCTTTTATATTTTCCAATTTTAGTTTTTTTCTATTTTAAAAAATTCAACAATTTTAATAAACACTAAGAAAATCAGTCAATTTTATTTTACTTTTCTACAATTGATAAAATAGTTTTATTTTTTTAACAATTTATGTTACATTTAAAATTAATATATTTTGATATTGATTAATTAAATCACTCATAGTTAAATAACATATTATTTATAAATAAATTTGATTATATTTTAGATTTATTATCATCAAATTTTTAAATTTTAATCTTATAGAACTATTTTTTAATAAAGTTTTTTTATTATGATTTTAGTTAAATTTAATATTAACAATAAAAATTTAATTTTAATTATAAAAATAATTTATTAAGTTATTTGAGTCAAAATTAAATAAATAAATATATTAAAATTTTTAATTTAATTAATTAAATAAATACTATAATAATGCGAACTTAGACAAATAAAAAAAATTATTACTCAAAATATTGATAGTACTTATAACTTGTCTTACTTCCTCATTTTATTTAAAACACAATTTTACTATACTTATATAAAAATAAAAACAAACATAAATAATCAATAATTGAATAATAAGTAAGCAAACATAAAAAATTCTAGAAATAAACAAAAAATAATTGAATAATAAGTAAGAAAACATAAAAAATAATAGAAATAAAAAAAATTGAATAAAAAGGAGCCAAGGACAGAGAAAAATAAGAAATACAAAATTTTTACCAAAAACTCTAATGTCGGCCTTACCGACGCTACATGGTGATTAAAATCTAAAAATAAGCATTTGCAATATTTTTATTAGCGTCGGCCAAACCGACGCTAATAATTAATAAAAATATTAAAAATTAGTTAATATGCTAGCGTAGGCCTGCCGACGCTAAATATGGCAGCTTCATACGATTTTTCTAGTAGTGCAATAGGTCCTTTAATTATGTGACCTATTACAGCGTTTGTAACAAAAGCGCTCTAATAGGTCATTTAATTATTTGAAAGCGCATGTCTTTTACAACGCTTGTAACAAAAGCGCTCTAATAGGTCATTTAATTATTTGAAAGTGCATGTATTTTACACCGCTTATCAAAAAAGCGTTGTTATATGCTTCGTTATTTTTAAAATATATTTACGACAGCGCTTGTATTTAGTAAGCGTTGTAAAAGGTGCGCTACAAATTTTGATTAATTTTGATTTCTGTTCTAATACCACAGATTTTTGTTCTGATACCATGTGCAAGTTCTAATTTCTGTTCTGATACCAGTTGCTATGTACTATTTGTTCTAATATCAGTTATTTCTGTTCTAATACCAGTTCTGATACAATGTGCTAATGTGCTACAAAATTAACCTGCATGTGTTGATACCATTACTAATCATGTGTTGATACCGCTGCCAATCTGTTAAATCTTGTGATAACTAGGATACTGTAGCATATGATATAGTTAAATCTGATTGCTCTGGTTGAAATAACTATGATACTGTACATTGTAACAAAATATGTTGTTGCTATAGTTTTCTTTATATAGCTCTGATACTGCAATCTCTAAAGTGATAATTTTCAAGAAGCTCTGATACTCTGAAATTGATTATAGTACTTTGATGAACCGAGTTACATTTCAGGAAAATCAAGTAAACACTATACACTTGGACACAAGCATGGAACACAAGGAATCATGCAAAAAGTAGAGAATGAGCTGGAGAAAGATGCAATTCTATCTAGCGTCATTAGTGGTTATAGTAGTTACTTAGTAGACTCATCCATGTGATTTCATGCTTAAGTATTTGCTAAATTAAAAATGAAATCTTTAAATAAACAAGTAAACAAATCGATTAGCAAGTCAATTGCTAAATCCATTGTACAATCGATTGCCTGACTCAGAATTAGTGTTTTCACTAAGTACATCGATTGGGAAATCGATTACTTAAAGGTTTTCAGTGAAACCTCAACTCTGGGTTAAAACCAATCGATTGGACAATCAATTGGCACGTCAATTGGAAAATCGATTTTGTTACTTACAGAGCCAAGCTAAGTCTTTGCAAATCGATTGGCAAATCGATTCAGAAAACTCCTTTTCATCAGACTTGGCCTCTGTAACCAACCAATCGATTGAACAATCAATTGGGACATCAATTGAGAAATCGAGTCGTTATGTCACAGAGACAACCACTTATTGAAACAATCGATTGGCAAATGGATTGTGAAAAAGTTTTTTATCAGACTAAGTCTCTGTGATAAATCAAATCGATTGAGACATCAATTGAAATTTGTTTCTTAACTTGAAAGATATATACTAATCGATTAGGTAATCGATTGAGAAAATGAAATGCTTAATCATATATCAGAAACAAGTCTATAGTCGATTGGCATATTGATTTTCAACTAAATGGCTGAGCCACTATAACAAGCCAAATCGATTGGCAAATCGATTGAAGTAAAATATCTGAATCACTGAGACTAGTACAATCGGTTGATGAATTGATTGAAGCAAAATGTTTGAGTCACTGTGATCAGTTCAATCGATTGACAAATTGATTAGATTAAAGTTTTGTGTTACATCAGCCTACTGCCAAAACGATTACGAGTAAATATGAGTCGACAACGTAATCGATTGTTTTTGATCTCGTTGTTTGAACAAAACACCTATAATCAATTACTCAATCGATTCTGATATGAACATGCTTCTATTTCTGATTTAAGCATTAAAAGAATCGATTGGCAAATCGATTCATTCATATATTTTCAAGAACCAAGAAAAACAAGAAACACGATAATCGATTGGGAAATTGATTGTGCTGTTTTCAACCTTTATAAAATCGATTGAGGAATCGATTTTAATGTTGTTTTTCTTAAACATATATAAGCTGACTCAAATCACTTTTTCTCATGACTTTTGATATAACTTTGATAAACCTTTGAATAACTTTTGACACACTTGAAACAATTAATTTCACACACGTTTTCACAAAACTTTGAGAGAAAATAATTCGTTGGCAAATCCTTATTGAGTCGCCTTCTTGAATGATCTTTGATCTTTTATCATTTCTGTAAACAACAACTGTAAAGAAAATTCTGTAAAAACCCAGTATAGAAACTGGTGGTTATCTTCGTTGGTGAGGGTGTTCATCAAGAAGAAACCTCATCGTTATCTTGGGAGAGTTAGGCAATTAACTTGAGGGATTCGGTGGCTGTATAATAGAAACGAGAAAAGTTGGATAGATAGGCCATGTGTTAGCTGGACAATCTGTAAAATATACTCTAGACAATTCCATTGGAAAAAGGCTGAAATCGGATCGATTTCCGGACTGGACGTAGGCTGTCATACTGACAGCTGAACCAGTATAAATCTTGGTGCAATCTCTCTTAACCCTTTCTCTTTATTTTAATTTTGCATGAAAGCTTTATCTTAAATGTATGCGTTAGCAAAATTCTGTCTTGATTGATATTATTGAATGAGCATTGTATGTGTACACTTGTATTGTTTTACATGCAATCTTTGGTCCTGGAAAAATACTGTATATTGACAATCTTGTTAAGGTTAGAATTTATCACGTTTGAATTGGAATAATATTGATCACATTGGTTTCGATATTTATTTTAATACTTAGG
The DNA here is from genome assembly GCA_037974835.1 of Cicer judaicum. Classification (NCBI taxonomy): domain Eukaryota; kingdom Viridiplantae; phylum Streptophyta; class Magnoliopsida; order Fabales; family Fabaceae; genus Cicer; species Cicer judaicum. Next base: position 1,360,005 of record JBBPBS010000713.1, read on the forward strand.
AAAAATTGAATTACTTTACTTGTAACCTTGCATAAAATTTCCTAAGATCAGAGGTCATATAACCAACATAATACCCTTAGAGTATCGGAAGCCGTCTTATCTTGAATACTTTTATCATGTCTTTTGTTGACGACATTTTTGAATGTCTTTTTATTTTTTGAATTTTCACTCTAATAGAGGCATGAAGTTGGAATTATATTTGCATTTATTAGTAAACTTATTTACGCGTATTTCAAAATAATTTTGTTGTCAAATATTATGACTTTGAGTTGTTAAATTCGATGAATGTTTTTGGATTAATGAGACGTGTTAAGTTATTATGTGATACTCTTTACCTTGTAAAATATTTTTTTCTTGAAGAATTTCATCATTCAATGTCAAAATTCAAAAAAATTTAATTTGGGGTTTAGGGTGTAACAAAGGTATAAATCAAACAAAAAAAATTACGAAGACTAAAATCAAAATGAAACATATTTGTAAAGACCAAATACATACTTAAGTCTAAAAAATTTGATAGGTCACAAATTAAACTTAACTTTAAATTTTATTGTCAAACAATTATCGATTGACTACTACAACATGCAATGTCTATAAATATAAAAAGTCTAATATTCCAATTTCAATATCTTCATGTTAAGATAATAATATGAAGATAATATAGAAAGCTTTTAGGAGGGAAACTTTTGCTTCAATTTTTTACAACCTTTATATATAAAGATAAATGTACCACAAATCAACCTCATTTAAGCACAATTATTATTGGATGTTTGATGAATTTTTTGATTAAAAAAAAGAAAATAACGAACTCAGCAGATAAAAGCCTTCTCTCCTCCACCTGTGCTTCGCTCAAACTAACTAATTCCTCCTTCATATCCAACTTATGTAACCCTTCTTTGGACAGCTAGATTTTTTCATTCAAATTATAAATGTGCTAATTATTCCAACCCCTCAACACTTTCGTCACCCTTTTCAAATTTTATATTATAACGAAACCACCAACCCTTTACTCACATCGAATCTGACTATCTTTTACTAAAATGTGATATCCGTTAAAATCCACTAAACATTTACGATACTAATGTTATGAATTCATTGAAACTTTTCATGTCCTCCTCCATTTGCATGCTATATCTTGCTTTTCTCTCCTCTTTAGAACAAATGGAATAGATATCCCAGCACACACACCAACATCAATCTATGTTTCCCTCAATATTTTACTGTAACAAATCCCACAAGATTCTCTTACCTCTGAGATCACAAGGCACATCCATGTTAAGGATTTTAACCACTCTTATTTCCTGAATCCAACACCCTTCCTCCATCAAAGACACTACACGAAAAATAGGACTTTACAGCGCTTTTTTAAGTCATTTACAGCACTTTTTCAAAACAAAATAAGCGTTGTCATATCTAGCGTTGTAAAAAGATACAACATCGCTTTTTAAAATAAAAAGCGCTATAAAATAGGTAGATATATTGCGGGCTTGTTATACTCGTTTTACACGCTTTTTGGAAAAAGCGCTGTATAAGGTGCATTCAGTAGATGCATTATTATGCACTTATTACAGCGCTTTTTTGACAAACCGCTATCAAATGTGCACTTAATAGATGAATTATTATACACCTATTACAATGCAGTAGTCTATGTACGTAGCAGTATAAGTTTACCATGCATTTTAGTCACACAAAAATTAATAAATACAATAACTGAATAGTGAGAAGAAATACGTAGGGTTCGTAGGAGAAGGAACACCGAGAATGCGCAGAAATATGAACGAACATAGTATGGTTCGCAGAAATACGTAATGGGAGTTACGTATTTCAATGAAAAGATACCATTTATCATCAACAGGATCAGTGACATAAAACACTTGTTGAGCATGCGATGCTAAAATAAAAGGCTCATCTTTGTATCTCACCCTATTAAAATCAACAAGCAAGAACCCTGACTCATCAATTCGAATGTCATTATTATTATTGACCCACTTGCAACCAAATATAGGAACACGAAACATTGTGTAGTCTAACTCCCATATGCGCTCGATAACCCCAAAATATGATAGATTTGAATATATTGGGTTTTTGTCTTTAGCACTTGAGACATGCATCGCTTCAGCTACGAGAGTGACTCCGCTATTTTGCATAATGGTTTGATCATCTTGTTCTTTGGTATAAAATGTGTAAGAAAAGACATGTAAACTCGGACCATTTGCTAGCCACCTCAATCTTTGTGAAATTGATATGGGGTCTATATCAAACATTGACTTTATCTAATTATTTAACCATGTTATAAAACATCGATTGTGCTCTCGAGCTATCCAATTTTGATTCCTATTCATGTTCAAACTAGATAACTAATCCATGTGTATTGTAACATACGGTTGAACCTCATCTTCATTGTGCAGAACATACAATTGTGCCTGCTCCCATTTTGTCCTTGATATAGTCATTAGTCTCTTTCCAATTATCCCTTGTCTTGATATTATTCTCGAATGACGAGACATGGGAAGCCCTTTGGATTCAACATTGAACAGATATTCAGTACAAAATTCAACAACTTCTTCGACAATGTACCGTTCAGCAATACAACCTTCTGGTCGACTTCTACTTTTTATGTACCCTTTTAATATTTTCATATATCGTTCTATTGGATACATCCATCTCATATAAGTTGGCCCACAAAGTTGTGTCTCCTTAATGAGATGAACAGTAAGATGAATCATTATATCAAAAAACTAGGGTGGGAAATACATTTCAAGCTCACACAAAGTAACAACAATTTCCCTCTGCAATGTCGGTAATTTTTTAGGATCAATCACTTTACTACAAATTTCCCTGAAGAAGAAACATAATCTAGTTATGGCTCGATGAACTTTGTCAGGTAAAATGGAACATATATCTATTGGTAGCAAATGCTCCATTAGAATATGACAATCATGGGTCTTCAAACCTTTTAACTTGAGGTCTTTAATACAAACTAAATATTTAATATTTGAAGAGTATCCTTCTAGAACTTTAACTTCGTGTAGTAATTTACATAAATTTATTTTTCCTATCTAGATAGAGTATGAGCGCCTAGAGGTATATATGTGCGATTTCCTTTCTTTACGGGACCCAATTCATTTCTTATTCCCATATGGCAATTCAAAAGAAAATTGACTTTTTCTTCCATATTATATACAATGACTTCCAATATGGCAATTCAAAGAAAATTGACTTTTTCTTCCACCAAGTTTTGACCAACTCTCCTACAAAAGCTTTGCCAAATTTATTGGTCAAACCTTGTACTTTTTCAAGTATTTGATATCCAGTCGGTGCTAAAGGAGCTTTACCTTCCTCTGAATTTCCATTGAATGCATTTCTCCACCCACGATACTGATGACTATAAGGTAAAAATCTACAATGTCCAAGAAATACATTCTTCTTACAATATTTCAACTGCATCCAATTTGTACTTTCTTCACATATAGGACATACACACTGACCTTTAATCCTATATCCTAATAAATCACCATATGCTACATTAATTGTGCCAAACAACATAGCCCTCAAATTGAAACATTATCTCTTATACCCATCATAAACTTCCACACCTATCACCCACATTATTTTTAGATCTTCAATTAAAGGAGTCAAGTATATGTCGATATCATTCCCCGGTTGTTTGGGTCCAGAAATTAATAGAGACAACATCATAAACTTACGCTTCATACATAACCATGGAGGTAGGTTATAAATCAACAAAATCACAAGCCACGTGCTGTGTGAGATGCTTTGAAGACCATGTGGATTCATTCCATCAGTAGAAAGTGGAAGTCGTAGATTTCTTGACTCTATCCCGAATTCAGGATACTCGTGATCAATTTTTGCCCATTGTGGAGAATTTGGATGGTGTCGAAACTTTCCATCTCTAATTCTTTCATTTGCATGTAATGTCAAGTGTTTTGAATCATCTTCACTACAATACATGCGCTTAAATCTTGGTATTATAGGAAAATACCACATGACTTTTGCTGGAGTAGATTCTTTCATCTTGTATCGAGAGACATTGTATTTCTGACACGCCTTTAGTAATTCATATTCATTTCGAAATAAAATGCAATCGTTAGGACGCACATAAATCATTTTGTAACTCATACCAATATAGCACAAAATTCGTTTAGCATCGTAGGTTCGAATGGGGAGTTCATTATCATCTGGCAACATATCTTTTAAGTGTGTTAATAATTATGTGAAGCTTTTATCAAACCATCCATTACTCACTTTTAAATTGTACAACTTTAATATCGCCGACAGTCTAATGAATTTAGTACAACCATTATATAATAGTTTATCTGCATCACTCAACAAACTCTCAAAGATTTTAGGACAATCTCGAAGATCTTCTTCAACTGCTTTTGCAATCTCCTCAACACAGTCCGGCTCATATGTATCTGTGTGGAAATCAGATGAAGCATTTGTTGAACCATTCTCAAAATTAATGTTTCCTTCTTTTTCTCACCATGTCTTATCCAACATGTATAGCTTTGATCAATTCCGTACCATACTAAATGTCCTTCCAATTCATCTTCTCTAACGCGTTTTCCAAAACAACATTTTAAACAAGGACAAACGACTTTATTTGGATCTTTTGCATTCTTCACTGCAAACTCAACAAACTCCTTCACTCCATTTTCATACTCTTTTGACAATCGATCGACATATATCCATTACCGGTCCATATTATATGACCTATATAAATGCAGTTACACAAATAATAAGCTACTGATAACATTATACCAATATATAGTACACATATCTAATATTGGAAAATGGAAACCAAGGTCCAAGTCTAATTTCAAAACAGAACAGATCAACAAATTTCAAAAAATAATAGATTTTATATGATTTATTATGTAACGATTTATTAGTTTTATTTGCAACAACGAATTAATAAATACAATACCTGAGACAACGTATCCAATATTTTGTAAAGGAGGAGCAGTAGATGGCTGCATAATACGTAGAGGAGAGGAGGGTTCCTAGTGTAGAGGAGATGAGGGTTCGTAAATTTGTTTTAAATTTGTTTTTATTTATTTAAATTAAATGATTTTACAGCGCTTGTGTAATAAGCGCTATAATAGGTCCTTTAATTATGTGAAAGCGCAAGGCTTTTACAACGCTTGTAAAAAAAAAGCGCTCTAATAGGTCATTTAATTATGTGAAAGTGCAAGTATTTTTCAGCGCTTGTTCAAAAAGCGCATTAAAAGCTATGTAACATCAGGTGGAAACGCTATATTTTACAGCACTTATGTACAAGCGTTGTAAAAGCCTTGTAAACATTATCTGAAAGCACTATGTGACCCTACAAGAGCGCTTTTTCCACAGCGCTTGTCAATAAAGCGTTGTTATATCCGTTATTTTTAAAATATTTTTACAACATTGCTTGTATTTAATAAGCGTTATAAAAGGGGCGCTATAAATGATCATTTCTAGCGTAGTAAGAACATACAACCAATACCATATAAAATTCACAAAAAAAACCAATATAAAATACAAGATAAAAGTAACATAGAGATAAAAAAAAAAATTATTATTATTATTATTATTATTATTATTATTATTATTATTATTATTCATTCATCCAATCACCCAATGATTATCCTATATGCTTTATTTTATACATTTTTTTACAACTAATAATACATAAGCATGAGATATAAATTATGCATCTAGTTTTTAAGTGAATATTTGGATCCTTAGGCTTATTTGACCTATCATTTCGTTTTCCCTTTCCCTGACTTTGGCCGTTTTGATGATTTCCCTGTCCCTATCCCTGTCTTTGGCCCTTTCCCTGACCCTTTCCAATGATTTTTAATTTTCTTTTCCTTCTTCTTTGCTTTTTTTTTCTTTTTTCCTTTCATCCCTTTTTTTCTTTGTCACTTGGTCTTCGGCTACCATCAAGCTTATCTATCAGAATATTTTTCTTTGAGTCTTTTGCATAACTTACAAATAAATTAAATTACATTATTTATTAAATTAAATGTATCGTAAGAAATTAATTATGTGTACATACATGATAAATATTTGTATATTGTTTATCATCTTTGGATGTCTCAGTATCACAGCAGATAAAAGAAACAACGCAAAAAAGAAACAAAAATTAAAAGCGTTGATTTTCATCATTGCTACAATTTCTAAGAGTTTAATTGTTGTGAAACATATTAATATATTTGGCAAGATAAATAGGTATTAAAATAAAAAGTCCGTATATTAATTACTATATTATTTAATTGGCTTTTGAGAATAATGAGCCACAACATCTATTGAACCATTGAAGGGTTATATATTGAGGTAAGAAAAGTGTTTAAACTTTGACAACTATGAGATTGTTTGATAATTTCTTTAATAATAAACATAACCAGAATATCACCGACGCTTAGAGATTAATATTCATATTTTTAGAGTTTTTCAAGTTTTAATACCATAGCTACTTTTAATTTTATTTTGATTTTTTTGCAATTTTACGATAAAAGTTGATAGAGAACAAGATGAAGCATTTGAGGAAGAGTTTAACTTCTTTTGTTGAAAGAAGAAAGAACGTGTAGCTTGAATCCCCTAGTTGAAACCCATTAAAAAAAAATAGTTTGTGCAAAACACCCCATTAAAAAACCACTTACTAGACCCCATTAAAAAAGGGACCGAACAAAAGACCCCGTTAAAAAACCACTTACTAGACATTTTGAGTGGATATATAGTTTGATATCTCTTTTTTTTGTAACAACTCATGATTTAATTGTTAGAATAATAAATTTCTCATTTTGAGTGGATATAACGTTTTTACTTTTTTGAATTCGTCTTTTAAGTTATTTAATTTTTTTTTTCATTCAATAATAAAACCAATATAAAATACAAGATAAAAGTAACATAGAGATAAAAAAAAATTATTATTATTATTCATTCACCCAATCACCCAATGATTATCCTATATGCTTTATTTTATAATTTTTTTACAACTAATAATACATAAGCATGAGATATAAATTATGCATCTAGTTTTTAAGTGAATATTTGGATCCTTAGGCTTATTTGACCTATCATTTCGTTTTCCCTTTCCCTGACTTTGGCTTTGACGATTTCCCTGCCCCTATCCTTGTCTTTGGCCCTTTCCTTGGCCCTTTCCAATGATTTTTAATTTCCTTTTCTTTTCCTTCTTCTTTGCTTTTTTTCTTTTTTCCTTTCATCCCTTTTTTTCTATGTCACTTGGTCTTCGGCTACCATCTAGCTTATCTAACAGAATATTTTTCTTTGAGTCTTTTGCATAACCTGCAAATAAATTAAATTACATTATTTATTAAATTAAATTTATCATTCAATTTTTGTTCTTCTTTTTATTAGAATTACAAATTTTGTATTTTATATAGGATTTTTAAAGATGGTGTAGAAGATCACGAAGATAGTGGAGAGGAAAATATTGAAGAGATAAAATATGAAGATTTGAGATAAGCGAAAACATAGTTAAATTTAAAAAGGTCATAGGTGTATTTTTGTCAAAACTTAAAAGATCAATACGAGAATAATTTATTATTGGCTTAATTGCAGTTTTAGTCTATCTATTTTAGCTGAATCACGAAAATAGTCCCCCTATTTTGTGTCTCCCCAGTTTTAGTCATACAAACATAATTTTAGTTTAAAACTTATGAAAGTGTCACCTTTTTCTATTTATTTAAGTCACACCTGCTTCAAGATCGTTGTACAACAATTGTATTTGGAATATATGATCATAAATGATGTGATGTGGCTTAAATAAATGACATTTAATCATGTTTTAGATCAAAATTCTGTTGTGGGACCAAAAGTGAGGAGAAATAAAACAGAGAACCTACTTTAGTAATTCAACAAAAAATAGGAGTAGTAAAATTACAATTAAGTCTTTATTATTATAATTGACACAAATATATTATTATGCACATGTCAACATTGCCTGATCAAGACATTGTTTTGGCGAAATCTCTAAAAATGGACAGTTATGCAAACAAATTAAAACATAAAAATTAACGTTGCAAAACGATGTATCACTTAAATTACTACATTAAAAAAATTAAATGACTTAACCGAAGAACTAGAATAAAAAAATGTATCTTAGCATTCTTTATACCATATGATCAATATGATCTTTAATACGCCAGGTTGTTAAGAACATCATAAATAAACAAATACACAGTTATATCTAAGCTAAGTTCACCGTGTGTCATCTATTAATAGTTTCTTTATCAATAACTTCCGAAAATAGTAAAGTAATAAACAAATAATTATTTTTACTAATTTTGTTTTCACTATTTTAATTTTATAAACATAAATAAATTATTGAATTTTGAAAATTGCTGCCTTGAATGTTTTGAAATTATTATTATGTTTAAACAAAGATACTATTGGTAACTACTCAATACTATAGGATTTTTTAATTAAAAACAAATTGTGATTTTTTTAATTAATTTCTGATATACTCAATTTTTACGGTGTAGTTTATATCACGTAATTTTTTTACAATTTTGTATGAAACCATCTATACAATATATTAACATTATAAAGCTACTATTATGGCAAGTTTATTATTTACATGACAATTACTACAAAAAATCCCTTCATTTGTAGCCAAGTTTACAAATATTTTGTGGTCGAAAAAAACCCTCACAAATTAGTGACTGAAAAAGTTCTCACAATTATAAAAATTGAAATTGGTCTTTATTTGTTGGTGAAAATACCCTCACAAAAGCTTAAAAATTTAAGTGAATTTTGTGACTACTTAAGGCCTCACAAAATCACAACGTTGTGATTTTGTGAGGGCTTAGGCAGCCACAAAATCCACCTAAATTTTTAGGATTTTTGTGAAGGCTTTTGCAGTCACAAAATCAACCATTTGTGAGGATAAAGGCCGCCACAAACGCCTGATTCGTTACCTTTTGTGGCTGCAAAGGCCACCACAAAATTCCAAAGTGACGTTGCCATTTCTGGCCGCCCAGGCTACCACAAAGTATCAACCATATTGTATAAATATCACTCCACTCCTCTTATCATTTTTCACTTCATCCTTCTCTCTAAACATTCTTTTTAAATTTTCTCTCCACCTTCTCTTTACAAAAATTATTCCTCCAAGCTTGCTTGAATTTTGGTATGTTTATATTATATATTTAGTTTTTTATTTTTATTTTTGATTTGAAGTTATTTATGTAATTCATATTATAGAATTTTTATTTTGACAATGGTGATATTGTGTTAATTACATTTCAAAGAGTTCTAAGCTTTATGAAAGCTTCAAGTCAGACACTACCTGATATCAAGTTAGTATTTTATACATTTTAAATTTAGATTAGTAAATATATATGTGATATTAAAAATATATTTATATTATTTTTAAAATATAGATTAGTAAAATATGTTTTATTATAGATTTATTTATAAAAAATAGAAATTATGTTGTTTACATAATATATGATAAATAAAAGTTTGGAACACATGTCAAACTTATTGATTTTAATATAACTATTTTTTTTAAAAAAACATTATTAAAATTGATGATATTAATATTTTTTTTGTTAGTTATTAAAAAGAGTTGTAGTTGATTTAGTACAAAAAATTTATATACTTTAACAGTCTCTATTTTTGTTTATATATAAGGAGATAATTATTTTATAAAGAATTTCATTAAACATCATTTAAAATTTTATTTCGGTTAATATAATTATAGTCTTGATAATAATTTATTATATTGTTTGCAAATACTCTCCTAATTGACATATGGATATAGACCATAGTTGGATGTACGATAGGAATTTTCTTGGAAGGAAGTGTCTTAAACAACGTTTTGTTAATAAGGTTGAAGACTTTCTCAATTTTGCGAGAGTGCGGAAAATTGTCGAAGATGAAAGGGGAATGAGATGTCCATGTTGTTTATGTCGCTGCACAAAGAAAGCATCAAATCTGGAAGTTTTGCATAAAACAGAAAAAATAAAAATGAAGAATGTTTAGTCAAGAACATTCTTGGTTTGAAATATGAAATTCTTCTACAATCTAACACATGATAGCTAACATCTTTTCAATGGTCATATTAGCTGTCATGAACCTCCTTGAAGCCTATAAAGGGAACTCCGAGCTCAACGGAAAATCAGAACTTCAAGTGCTAAGAAATTCATCGCTTACTTACATTCATACACTCGAATGTCTCTCGTTCATCAAAAGAATCGATTATATTCATATTTGAACTTGTTGTTATTATTTTACTGAATCTTTTGTAAAGAATCTAACCTCAAACAAGTGTTGAGATTACTCAGATTCTGCCAAACACTTTATAGATATATCGTTGTGTGATATCTCTTCTCTTATCTCTATCTACACTCAGTCTTTTTGATTATCAAGTTAAATAGATAGGTTAAATTGTTGATTTTAACTAACTAAGAACATTCTCTGTTTTCTGTTTTCAGAACCAAAATTAATCTTGAGTTATTTTGTTAAATTTTAAATAGAAAATTTTAAATAGATAAATTTACAATTAAAATCCTCTTTCTTCGTAAATTGACATTGTTACTTCACTTATAATCCTCGAAGAGACACACAAACTAAGCTTATTAACATACCAAAGCAATGGGTGAAGTGGTTAGGCTGGGCCGAATTTTAGTTCAAGTCCAATTAGAACAACTCAATCAAACAGATTCTGGCCTTTATCTCACTATAAAGTTTATTGGATAGACAAAACAAACTGAATGAGATTTTCTCTCATCCTTATTCTATTCAAATACAAATATATCACATATAGTATGCAATATATTCACATACACACCATATCTAGGGTTATGTTTAAATATGTTTTTCGTTCTTGCAAATATCTTCTGTTTTGATTTTAATCTTTGTAATTTTTTTGTTTAATTTATGTCTTTACAAATTCTAAAATAAAATTAAAATGTCTTTTATGAATCTCTTTTAGTAAAAAATTGTGACATGACTAATTTTAGATGAAGTGGTACATGGTGACTGTATAATTTTTGATGACTAGAAATATTTAATATTTAAAATTAAAATTCATTTTGTTAACTAATTTAATAATTTAATTAAAAACTTAACTATAATTAATTAATTAAGAAACCAATTAAATAATATTAACTCAATAATTTTCATATTCAACCTAAATTTTTTTATTAAAACTCAACAACTTTCATCTTCAATCCTAATTTACAAAAGTATAAATAAATAATTAAACTACAAGGACTAAATCAAAATAAAGCATATTTCTTCAATTCTAACCATCCCTGGACTGGGATTATTAATTTTGTGCCCTAAGCTCTCAACATACCCTTTGATTTCAATTTAGGAAAGCGGTTGTTGACTAAATTATTATTATTTCTGCTATCAGTTTATGACTAAGCAGTTACACAACTCTACCAGTTTTCAAAACACTATCATGCCCAATAGATATATGAAGTTTTAATAAAATAATATCAACATTACAACAATGAGTTGGCAAAAGTATTACCTTATGGAGTTTATTCTCCAAGCGAAAAAGTAATACCTGATTTTTATGGAAATATATTAGACTTTCCATTTCAATCAACATACAAGAAGCAGAAACAAAATCAACAGTTACTATGTTAGATGGAAACAAACAAAAAAACCTTGTCAGTTTCAATTAAGAAAGAAATAGAGATTTAAGATTGAAATTCAAACTTTTTATATGAAACTTTAATAGAGATGCAAACATACAACCATCATAATCAAATCTATGCGAACAAGATAATGAAAAATGTATACTCCAGGTGTACACCACTTTTAATAATTGCAATTACTCCAATGGCCAGGTTACTATTACTATTAGGACCTAAAGGCGTAAGGAGAATTGAATTGCACAAGAAAGTAAGGTCTAGCTCTATTATGTCAAACAATATCATTTTCTAATAAATAGACCATTAAATAATCATAATAACAAGCAATCTGAAAGACATAGAAAATAACATTCCATGTCACAACAAAGAAGTAATAGCTTTTTTAATAATGTTAGCAAAAGGAGTGGGAATAGGCCATGCCAGGAGACGTCTGAGTCTGACTTATGATTAATTTTTTAGGCCTAACATTGACCTACGACTTATTATAGACTTTTTTTCGATCTGGCCTACCTTTTTAAAAGTCTGGTTTGGCCTGAAAGCCTATTTAAAAGTCTTATTCACATGAAAACATCTAAATGTTATATTTTACATTTTTTTTAAATAGGCTAATCTATACATTTTTTTTAATCATATCTTCTGCTACTCCTCTTCCTTCGACAATTTCTTTAATCTCTTTAATCCCTAATTTTGTTTTGTCTTCCTTTCACAATTTCTTTTTCTGTATTCTAATCTATTTTAATTGTCTTCTGCTTATGGTCCCAATCCTCCACCCTCTCTCACCCCTTCTGCTCTGCATTTTGGGAGTAGAGCATGCAAAATTGCGTAATGAATCTTAGAAACATTGCCTCGGGTCTCGAAAAATCTATACAAATGAAAATCCTGATTCCTAACTCTTTTGAATAATTTCAATTGAAGCATAGGGTTTGAAGAATCTCAATTGAAGGATAGGGTTAGAATCTCAATTCGTAATTGAAGGATGGGTTTAGGACCGATGATTGTTGACACTAAAAAGGTGAGATGGATAATAACAAGCAATCTCAAACACATAGAAAAATAACACTCCCATGTCACAAAAAAGAAGATAATCGATTTTTTAATAATGTTAGCAATAGAGGTGGGAATAGGTCAGACCTATAAAGATCAGAGTCTGGCTTACGATTAATTTTTTAGGCCTAAGCCTGACCTATGACCTATCATAGGTTTTTTTCCGATCTGACCTGAACTTTTTTAAAGTCTGGTCTAACCTAAAAGCTTTATTAAAAGTCTTATTCACATGAAAACATCTAAATGTTATATTTTACTTTTTTATTTTATTTTATATAAATAGGATAATCTATGCCTTTATATAAAAAATCTGAAACAAACACATTTTAAACCCTAAAAAATAATTTTTGGTTTCAAAGAATATATTTTTTCCTGAAACAAACACACTCATTTTTATCCCTCAAACAATTATGAAACGACCACTAAGTGACTTAGTGATTGCCTAATTGAACGGCTATTGAATATGGAACGATTAATGAGTGATTGCCTAATTAATAGACTTTAAAATAGGAAATAATATTATTAATAAATAATAATAAAAAGTACATTGATAAATAATAAAATATATATATGTCGACCTGTCAGGCCTAATAGGTTTTTTTATAAGCATGAGTCTGACCTATTTAAATAAATAAGCTTTTAAAAATAGCCTGAGCCTAGCCTTTTTATTGAATAGGCAAGACCATAGGCCCTTGACGAACGACCTAACCTATTCTCATCCCTAATTAGCAACACACTCTTTGTGAGCTCACAGAAGAGGAAAAGGAAGAAACCAATTTCTTTCATAATGAACAGAGGAAATGAGAACATGAATGACGACAGTGGAAGGGATCAACAAATAGATAGGAACGTTCGATTTATGAAATGTTCATGAAAATATCACACACACAGAGTTATGCATAGCTTTCGTGGTTGTGGTGTTTTGAAGTATTATGACTGAATATTGGAATGCTACTTCATTGATTTTGAAGTCTTCTAGTTGATACGTCATCTACAATAGTTGAGTGCTATAGTCTTCTACAAAGATGTATTATGCTTCAGATGCTCACATAACAATAGTCCATTATCTTTTGCTTGACCAAGAGATTAGATTCTTACCAAGAAATGTAGATTTTCCATTGGTGCTTTTTCTTTCTAGCTTGTTTCCAGCATAGTCAACATCACTGAAACCTACTAATATGTACTTAAAGGATGGCTTAAAACATATACCAAGGTTAGTAGTGCCTTTCAGATATCAAAAGATCCTCTTAACAATTGTTAAATGGGATTCTTTATGGTTAAAGTGAAATCTGGCACATACACACTCACTAAACAAAATATCATGTCTAGAGGCAGTTAAGTAAAGGAGAAAAGCAATCATTCATTTGTATATCTTCTGATCTACCTTTTTATTTGAATCATCCTTCTAAAAAGAACATAACAGATGCATAGGTAAAGACACAAACTTACATTCGTCAATTTTAAATTTTTGAAGTAGTTATGTTGTGTATTCGTTCTGATTGAGGACTACACCATCTTCTTGCTAATTGTATCATAGGGCCTTAAGTCTAGCCTTATTTATAATCACTTCACCTTTCTCATTAAGTTTGTTTTTGAAAAACCAGTTGGTACACGATCTCATACATAATTTCTTTTGAATTTATTTAGCTCTTCTTGCATAGCCTTTATCCATCTATAATCTGATAGAGCCTCATATATAGTTGTAGGTTTAATTTCAGATAGTAGACCAAACATAGGTGTTTATTTAAATGTTGACATGGGCTTTAGAGAATCATTTGCACTTCCTATGATTAGAGAGTCTTGATGAAAAAAATTTGTACTTATGTCTAGGTTTGGATTCTTGATGATCTTCATTTATTAGG
>JBBPBS010000713.1:1379321-1390453 GCA_037974835.1 Cicer judaicum
AAAACATCATGTATATATATATATATATATAAATTCAATAAGGAAACATAGCTAGATTGAATTTCACTTAAGAAAAATAATTTAAGAAATCAAATCGAGCTAAAATTAGTTTGTTAAATACTTTTGAAATATTAAAAAATATATCTTAACTAAGTAAACTAAAAGAAAAATTCATTTCTAACACTAATTATCACACCGAATTAAATATTAGTCTCTTTAAAATATTCCCAATTCAAGTTAACTGTAAATTTATAGTTTCATAAAAATAAGGTAAAAGTGACAATGATAACAACAATAACATATAGTGCTATATTTTATAACATAATAATACTCATTTGTATTAAGTAGAAGATGAAATTATTTTACAATGTTCATTATTATTATTAACAAGACTAACAAAACATTTAGTTTGAGAAAGAAGTAGAGAGTCTAAAGCTATTAAAATAAAATGATCATGCAATGAACAAGTATGAAAATTCATAAAAAGGGTAATACAATCTATCAACTTAAATAGAAGATTTCTAAATAATATAAAAAGACAATACCAACAAAAGCATGCAAGTAGATATAGAGATTTCATATTTGAAAACAACAAAATACACAACAAAATAACACCATTAAAACCAAGTATATAAAGAATATATTTAATAACACATAATAAGAATTTAAATAAATAGTAAAATCCAATAATTAGAAAACTAAACAATTAACACAAGCAACCACAAAATGTAATCGACATACACGAAGCATCCCACTCTAAAGTCCGAGAATTATTTTTCTGATACCACAATGTAGCACCCCAGATTTTGATCAAAGGCATTACTTAAATATTTGTTTCCTTTTAAAGATGATTATAATTTTTTTTTTCTTTCGAGTAGTTGTAATAACCCTCTCACTAGCTTAGAAATATTTTTAAGATTTAAGTTCATATTAGAATTGTATTAATTGTAAATATTCTATTCTTATTAATATTAACAAGTCCAAGTGGCAAAGAGAGAACATGTCACTTTTATTTCTCTTTTTATCTCATTTTTTTCACTTATCGATATTAACCCATCCTTCACTGATTCATTCCAGATAAACATTTCCATAAAACAAATCTAAAATACACCAACACCATTACTATTTATCGTCTCTCCCATCCATCAATTTTCTTCTTCTTTTCAAAATCTTTTAAAGAGAAAAGTTCCCTGAAGTCTTCTACATATGTCAGACCCTTGCATGTTCCTTACTCCTCTACAGATCCAAAAATCAACAAAAGTAATACTAAAGAAAGATATAGAGGAGAAATAGAGGATCTCTAAATTTGAACCAGAGTATACGAGGCAAAATAGCTAAGAGTTGAGAAAGCAAGAAATCCCACAATCAGCTTGAATTAAAGGAATCCCTTGGAAAATTGCAAGTTCTTTTCCTATAACTATTTTCACATTTTGATGGGGGTTTTCTGAGTTCAATTTCAATTTCTTCTAGAAATGATTTTCTAGGTTTGATATTGGGTTTTATTAAAATCTAAGAGTGACGGAAAATAAATCAGTGTTTTAACATGCAGGGAATGTTCAAGAATATGAATTTAATTGCTCTTAAAATCACCATTTTTGCATTTGTTGTATGATAAGTTTTATTATGTTAATGATGAAAGGGATGCAGGTTAAATGGAATATGATAATTATAGTGTTAATTTTTACCTCTAATTTTTTGATTTTGGTTGCTCTAATATTTATTTCTCACGCTTCCTCTAACTCTCCATTTGATCATGTTTCCTCTAACTCTACCTCTAATCGTGCTTCCACATAGGCTGTCTCTAATCATGTGTCCTCTAGCTCTACCACTGATCAAGCTTTCTTAGAGTCTGCCTCCGATCTTGCTTGCTCTGATTGTGCCTCTAATCATGTTTCCTTAGAGTCTGCCTTATCATGCTTCCTCCAAGTGTTCCTCTAATCATGCTTCCTCAAAGTCTACCTCTTATCACGCTTCCTCAAAGTCTGACTTTGAACATGCTTCTTCTGAGTTTGCCTCTAGTCAGAGTTAGTTCACGCTGCCTCTAGTCAAAACCAGCTTCTAGCCATGCTGCCTTTGATCCAAGTTCCTCTAATCATGTTGCGTCTGGTCAAAATCTTCTTCTAGTTATGCTACTTATGATCCAAGTTCCTCTGATCATGCTGCCTCTAATCCAAGTCCCCCTAATCATGTTGCATTTGGTTAGAATATTCCTCTACTTCCTTTGATCCAAGAATACCTCTAATTGTTTTTCCACTTATCATAATGCTTCTGATTTGAATGTGTTCCTAATGGTACTTCTTTTAATTTAAAAGTGCTTCTAAAGTGACTAGAATTCTTGTAGTGTAAATTTGGAGTTGTAATATGTTTTAAATATTTGTACATCAGATGATGTTTGTAAACTATGTATTTTGTATAGTCGCAAGTCATTTAACTAATTGTACTTAAAAGTTTTTTATATGATTGCTTCAAAAAAATAAAAATGCAACAATTCACTTTTTAAATTATTGTCATATTCTAAATTCATGGTGATGGTTACTACAGTAGTTCGTCATAAAATAAATAAAATTTGCGTTAGAAAATAATTTGATATCAATTTTGTAAAATAATGCAACACAATTTACTAGATATTAATTTTTTTTCCAAAGTTAATTTGTGAATTGCAAGAAAAATATTCATTTATACCCTAAAATAAAATAATTTCTATTTATGAGAAATTCAAGGAAAACAAGGTTGAGAAAAATTGGCGACAATTCAATTATTTCCTAGCATAAGAAACCTCATCTGCGCAAAATATAAATATAAATCCTTTCGTAGTAAAAGATATAAATAAATTAATTTTTGGATGACTCAAAAAAATGTATCTAAATTCATAAAATATACCTAAATAATTCAAGTAGCAACTCACCTAGAACACATAATTAGATTTAAATAAAAATAACTAAAAGTAGCCACTAAGGCGTCAATATAGAAGTCATTCATACCAACGGGAAAATAAAATCAGTCACTAAAACAACTGCAAAGATGAATATGATTTGTGATGATAATGATGCTCAAGTTACATGTAACAATTCGCTTAGGTAACTAAAAATAAAAAATGATCAAAACTCGAATCAACATACAATTAGGCAACCACCAAGATAAAAGAATCATAACACAAATTACCAGCCACTTAGACAACCACAAAGAGAACAATGTTCCAAACCCAAATTGCTAACCATTTAGGCAACCATAAAGATAAAGTATTCAAGATTAAATTTTAATCATATATGACATCAAATTTATATTCTCATGGACGGTCAAAATCAAGAATCAGTAATTTCGCTATCCCAAATGCAAAACACACATTCAAATATATAACACATATTCTCATGGATGCTTGAAATAAAGCATCAGTAATTTCGATATCCCTTTCTGGCATGCCTAAGAAAAACAATTTGATTTCTATTTAAGATTTTGCTAGCCTCTGACCAAGTCAAGTTTTTTTAATTTTGAGATTAACTTCAAATTGGAATGTCCTAATCTTCTGTGCCAAATTAGTAGTTTTTCGTTCACAAACATAAGGTATTTTACTTCTTGTTTTTTTAAATCAAACAAGTTTATTATTTAAATATTTTTTTTTTCTGTAATAGTAAATAGTATGGATCCATTATTTTGACTTATTTTCTTACATGATTTTAGATTGAAGACAACTTTATAACCTTTCTTGCTTAATTGACTTATGCTTTTAGTAGGTTATGCATTAGTCCTTTCACAAGTAAAACCTTTTTAAGAGAAGGAAGGGAACCATTACCTATTGTATCGTGTCTAATGTTTGAACCCTTCTGCTTACCTCCAAAACATATGAATCCTTCTTTCTTAAGGGTTAGGTCTTGCAACATAGACTTTTCTCCTGTCATGTGTTGTGAGTATCCAATGTCCAAGTACCATGATTGATATTTTAATTTTGCTGCTAACACCATATATCATAGAGGCTTGTTTGATTCTATCAATGCCTCTAGCAATAAATTCTTGAAATGCCTTTACATACTTAAAAAAATTAGGCTTTTACAAACTCTATTCTCTGAAGATTTTGGAACATTTTCTTTCAACGTTAAATTTTCTCTTTCTAGGTTTTCAAACTCATTTTCAAGAGAACAATATTTATTTGTTAAGATGTCAGGACCAGTTCTAAGAGATTTGAGTTTTGAAGAAACATTGTGATGCTTGTTGAGAAACTCATTTAACATATCTATTAGTTCATTATTAGATAGATTAGATAATACCTCAATTTCTTCATCAACAAATTCATCATTATAAATAGAGTCAAAGGGTGTATTTCCTATCATAGCCATGTTTGTATGCTCTTTATCTTCATCAAATGATTCATCAGTGTCGTCCCAAGTAGCCATAAGACCTTTCTTCTTTTCCTTAAAGTATTTTCTTTGGGATTTTCTTCTTTGGGATTTTCACTTCATTCTCTATCATTTTGGGATCATTTGAATTCTCTATTGGGGAAATATTTCTTTCTGTTGTTCTACATGCACATGATTTTTCTTGAGATAAAGGAAAACTCTTTATCATCCGAATCTTCACTCTGATCATTTGATTATTTTTCCTCTTAGTCTTCAGTAGCTTGTAGGGCCTTGGACTTTGTCTTCTTTCTTTGGGATTTGAGAGTCAGTGAATTTGACTTCTTCTTGGAGTTACCTTCAACCATTTCAACCTCATGGGATCTAAGTGAGCTCATTATCTCTTCCAAAGCTACTTAGTTTAGATCATTAGCCTTTTGATTTGTTGTTACCTTTGGTCTCTACTTGCTAGGAAGAGTTTTGAGGATCTTCTTGACGTGGTTAAAGGTAGTGTAACTCTTTTAGAGAACCTTCAATCCAAAAACCAAATTTTGGAATCTAGAAAACATTTTTTTAATGTCTTCATCTTCTTCCTTCTAGAAGAGTTCATATTTCATAACAAGTGTATTTGCTTTAGGTTCTTGTACTTTCTTATTTCATTCAAAGTTGATAATAAGAAATCAAAGAAACACTTAGTTGTTTTTTTGTTGCTACATATTTTGAACTCTTTGAAGGTGTTAACATTCATCATGAAAGTTTTGGTTTGATGATGAATCTTGTATTATTTATTTTTATCAAAGTTGAGATCCTTTCTAAATATTTTAACACCGACAATGTGTTTTTAAGCCTCATAGCCATCTTTGATTATGTCTTAGAGTTCAGGATCAAGAGAGATGTAGAATCTGTAGAGCTTGTCTTTCCAATACTCAAACACTTATACATCAAACAAAAGAGGCATGTTAACATTTCCACTTGTAACTTCGTCACCAAAGTTAGTCGGATCAAGAGAGATGTAGAATCTGTAGAGCTTGTCTTTCCAATACTCAAACACTTATACATCAAACAAAAGAGGCATGTTAACATTTCCACTTGTAACTTCGTCACCAAAGTTAGTCATAATAACACAGATCTTTACTCAAACACAATTAAATGCTAAACTTTTGTGATCGTGCTTTGACACCAATTATAGAATGAGAAACACAAGAAAATAGGGTTTGAATTATGATAAAAAAAAAACGAGTTTAAGGGTTTATCGTGGTTCACCACCAACATAGTAGCCATTTCCAATCTCTTTATGTTGAAGGATTTAATCCACTAATTCACCAGTTGGCTTCCACTTCCACTAAACACCTACTACTAATAATTACAATGTTAAAATATTTTTAACCTTTTACCTTAGTACAGTCAAGTTGATAAGGAATGTAGTCACTATTGGGCTAGGTTACAAAAGAACGAGTTTAAGGGTTTTCTAAATAACTCTTAGAAGAAGGTGTTTATAATGTTGTACTCTTAGAAAATATTTCTCAACACTTAAGCAAGACAAAAGATTAAGAGCAAGAGTGCAGAGACGGTTGTATTGTGTTTATTGTGGTCCATTGTTGGTTGTTCTTTTCAATAAGGGTTGCATGTCCTTTTATAGAAATTTTAGTATTTCTGGTCATTGTTTCATTTCAAATCTTATATGATTGATTCTCCATTAAACCATGCCAAAGATATCCTTGAAATTGTTAATGTGAATCTTGATGGGAAGACATAAATAGCAAAGGATATTATGATCAAAGTATGTTACACAAAATTTCACACAAATAAAGTTTCAAGGTGTTTAGCAGAGGATGGGCAAAATGTTTGTCTTCTTTAGAGCATTGACATTTCAGAGCCTTGACTATTAACAGAGTCAAACGATCAAATATTTAATTCGATTAGCATATGCAAACAATCACTTGCTTGTCAAGGTTATCAAAGACAGACAGTTCTAATGCTTGATTTGATCATCAGAGCTAGACTAATCATTACATTGCTTATATATTATTTATTTATATCTTTTTTAATCATTACATTGCTATTTGCAATCAATGCGACCTCTGAAGTTGTATACTATTTAGATCCATTGGCTTCTCCAACTGTAACTATAACATCACTTAAAATTGTACAAGTCACAAATTGATTATAAAATTGAGAGAAAATGCTGAAATAATGCAAGTCACAAATTGATTATAAAATTGTACACTAGTAAACAATTATGGGTTTGAACATGGAAGAAAAGAGGAGAGTGGTGCTGTTTAGAAATTAGAAACCAAGTAGATTAACTTCACTGTTATGAATTTATGATTTTGTATGGCTTGTCTGTTTGTCAATCTGGTTCAAGACTCAAAATAAGCCTATATTATTGCATTTTGATTTTAGTTACGAAGTAGGTATGTTTGATTATTTTAATGCGGACAAGCATAGTCAATTTTATTTTGTAATACTTTTATTAATTAGATGTGAAAATATTTGAATGTGTTGTAATCAGTCTTAATTATGTAATCACTATTACCGGATTAATTGAGACTATTATTGGTGAATGTAGAAGATTTTATTGGAACTTACAATAATGGGTTAGTTAGTTTGTCAATCTGTTAGAACTAAGTTGGTTTGAAGAACTATGTCTCTTATTTGTTTTGATGATAACAAGTTATTTTAAGGAAATAATTTAAAGCATTAATATTTTATTTAAGTGTGAAGATCAGGTTATTTTATATGATTTTACGGTACATACTCTGATGTTTGATCTTAATTAAAAGGAACATCAAAACTATATTCTAAAATTCGTATTTTGAGTATGATGAACGCACTCTGAAACGCACTTCTAGTGATTCTATTAATGCAGCAATGCTCTAATTGGTTTGACTATGATGGCTACAACAAACATCTTCTTAAAAAACAATTGGTTTCACTTAATTCAAAGTTGTGTTGTTACATACTCTAGTTATAATTTAATGTTATCTTTACATTTTTGTTATCACAAATCAACCATAAATTTTATTAGTCTAAATAATATAACATTTTGATTAATTTGGTAGTTGTTAAATTAATCTCAGTGAAATAATGAAAATGATTATTTAGGCTAATGAAAATTATTGTTGATTCGTGATAACAAAAACATAAAGATAGCATAAAAATTATAACGAGAATATATAACAACACAACTTTGAATTAATGAAAAATAAACTTAGGGTCATGGTTTGACTTGTATGTTTTATATGAATTCTTATTTATTTTCTTAATTATTAACCCTTCTTTAAAACTATTAACGAAGATTCATCATTCAATGCAATATCATTTTCCCTAAATTAATTCTTGAATTGATCGTACAAAAAATAAAATATAATTAAGAAAAAGCATAAAGAACCAAGAGGTTAAGTGATTGAAAGACTAATATCTATGTTTCATCATACAAGAATAATAATGTCAATTATCTATACATCTATCAATTAACTATAATGGGTCGCTAGTCAATTGATTGATTAAGGCATGCAAAGATCGGCCATCCCTGGTAAATTGTGTTTGTCCGTGAGAGACTGCACAGGTGTTTGTCCGTGAGAGACTACACCCTGGTAAATTGTGTTTGTCCGTGAGAGACTACACATGTGTTTGTTCGTGAGAGACTACACCGTGGTAAATTGTGTTTGTCCGTGAGAGACTACACCCTGGTAAATTGTGTTTGTCCGTGAGAGACTGCACAGGTGTTTGTCCGTGAGAGACTACACCCTGGTAAATTGTGTTTGTCCGTGAGAGACTGCACATGTGTTTGTCCGTGAGAGACTACACCCTAGTAAATTGTGTTTGTCCGTGAGAGACTACACCCTGGTAAATTGTGTTTGTCCGTGAGAGACTGCACAAGTGTTTGTCCGTGAGGGACTACACCCTGGTAAATTGTGTTTGTTCATGAGAGACTGCACTCGTGTTCGTTCGTGAGAAACTATACATTTAGGATTTACGCCTCTCGCGGAGGGTTTTGTTTGGAATTATGTGATAGCATGTTTAAGTGCAAAACTATTTTGAAGCTCACGATGTTGTAGTGATTGTGTTATACGTGTTAAGTGTTATGTTTTGGAATTGTGTGATAGCATGTTTGATTACAAAACTATTTCGATGTTCATGATGTTGTAGTGATTGTGTTGAAATTGCTAAGTGTTAAGATTTGGAGTTGTGTATAAATGTGATTGAGTTAGTTTATGTATTTTTGGAAGAATAAACAGGGAAATCGATTTCCCAATCGATTTGATGAGTTACAGGGACTTTGCTAATTTGATAAAATCGATTTGCCAATCGATTTTGTAATATGTTTTTCAAAATCATTTAAGAAATCGATTTGGAAATCGATTGGTAGGTCTCCTGTTTTCTTGAATCTTGAAAATATATTGAAACAATCGATTTACCAATCGATTTGGCCATTATAGTAGCTCAGCTATCTGGTCAAAATCGATTTGGCAATCGATTGGGTTTGTTACAGGGGCTCTGCTATTCATTCAATCGATTGCCCAATCGATTGATTTAAGCCCAGAGTTCAGATTTTTCAAAACAACCTTCAAGCAATCGATTTCCCAATCGATTTGCTTAATGGAAATTCTTATTTTGCGTTAGATAACCGATTGCTCGATTGATTCATCAATGGGTTGGTTTGTTGTTTATTACTTGATTGATTTAAGACTTTATTTGATCTCATTTTTACTTGGCAAGTATTATAAGAACTTTTAGCATATGGAAAATCCTTTTAAGGTGCATACTAAGTTGAATGGTTATTTTGTGCGTTTAAAAACTTAAATGTTATGTGTTAATTGTTAATTTCGGTTGGTGACCCTTTACAACTATTGTGGAAATCTGGGCTTTGCCTTCATATGAGAACCAAGACAATCCTACCGGTTCATACCCTACGGATGGGAATGTAGATGGGAACGCTTGACTGGAGCTATGTCAGGAGGATCTTACGGGACGCGTGGAGATCACTCAGGGCATATATTTTTTGTTTATAGAATGATCAGATGAGGTTGACATAGAGGGAACAGATGTCTTTATTTTGGATTGCGTTTATTTTAAATTGGAAGATTGTATCTTTACTAATATTGTCAGCATGAGATCTTATGTTAATGGATTCCATGTATCACTGGCTGTTGGGTAAATACTTTGGACTCATATTTCAAAAACTATTCCGCTGCGTATCAATTATATTGACTTATATAATTATCCAAAGGTATTTTACTTAATTATTCTCTGTTTTATTTTAATTGGTTTTAAAAAAAAATACACCCTCGCTTTGAAAATCGGGGTGTTACATTTACATTCTAATTTGTGAACACATTTCAATAAATTCTTTTATATGCTATTATATATCAATATGATATTTCATTCACTTACTCTATTTTTCATTATTGAACTACGGTAGACTGAATTATAAGCATTCAAAATATGACTATGCGTGATATAGAAATGGAATAGACATGTGAAATTAGGCAAAATAATGGCATCTCTCATTTTGAAATTGGTCTTTGTTTGTGGCTGAAAAAGCCCTAACAAATTTTAAATATTTAACTAGATTTTGTGGCTGCCTAAGCCCTCACAAAATCACAACGTTGTGATTTTGTGAGGGCTTAGGCAACCACAAAATCCAGTTAAATTTTTAAGGAATTTGTGAGGGCTTTTACAGCAAAACAAAATCAATTTTGTGAGGGCCAAAATTTGTCACAAATGACTGACGTGACCAATGCATTTGTAGCTGCATAGGCCGCCACCAAGGAAAGCGTACGTGGCATTTGTGGCTGCAAAGGCCGTCACAAAAAAGGCCCAATACAGCTGGATTTTCTGGCTGCTCAAGCCGTCACAATTGTGTAATGTAGCGTTAGCCTTTCTGGCGGCAAAGGCCGCCACAAAAGGCATTATATCCGTTGGCGTTTCTAGCCGCCCAGGCCGCCACAAAATCTTTATAGCAGTTGGCATTGTGGCTACTTTGGTTGCCACAAAGGGTCAAGCATACCCTATATATATTTCTCCACTCCTCCTTCATTTTTTCACATCCAACTTCTCTCTAAAACCTCCTTCTAACTATTTTCTCCACCTTCTCTCTACACAACATATTTCATCAAGCTAGATTTAATTTTGGTAAGTATAAAGTATATTATATATGTAGTTTTATAATTTTATTTTTTTAATTTGATATAAGTAATTAATATTATTGAATTTTTTTTTACAGTGGTTGTTAATTATTTCGAAGACTTGCAAGCATCGTACGTGAGTGAAAGCTTGAAGTCAGACGCTACTCGGCATCAAGTTAGTATTTTATATATTTTAAATTTAGATTAGTAAATATATATATATTATTTTTAAAATATAGATTAGTAATATATATATTTAGATTAGTTTTATAAATTTATTTTTAAAAAAATAGGAATGATGTTGTTTACATAATATATGATAAATTAAAGTTGCAAACACGGTTAAAATATATTGGTTTTAATATAATTATTATTTAAAAAAATAATATTAAAATTGATGATATTATTACTTTTGGTTGTAAATAAGTCTTGATTATTAAAAAAATATCATTTAAAATTTTATATAGGTTTGTATAATGATATAGTCTTGATTAATAATTTATTATATTGTTTGCAAATTAATTAATATATAATCCCCTAATTGACATATATGCCAAAGTTATTGATTTTAAAAAAATATTATTAAAATTGATGATATTGATTATTATTTTTTGTTATAAGTATTGATATATATATATATATATAATTTAAAATTTTATTTTGGATTATATAT